>PVKE010000377.1:0-122359 GCA_004027555.1 Craseonycteris thonglongyai
CAGGCCAGGGTGCAGGGACCTGCTGGGGTGTGGGAACAGGCCGGGGTGTGGGGACCAGCTGGGGTGCGGGAGACAGGCCGGGGTGTGGGGACAGGCCTGGGTGTGGGGGCCAGGCTGGGGGCCAGCCGGGGTGTGGGGGCCAGGCTGGGGGCCAGCCGGGGTGTGGGGGCCAGGCTGGGGGCCAGGCTGGGGTGTGGGGACCGGCCGGGGTGCGGAGGACAGGCCGGCATGCTTAGGGGACAGGCCTGTCGCCGTAGCTCTTCTTCCCGAGTCTGAGCCCACGGGGCCGAGAAGCGGGATGCCGCTCCTCGTGCCTTGGGGTGCCGAGGCGTGCGGGCCTCTTCAATGTGCTCTGGTCGCCGGTGGAGCGCGTGGGAAGAGGAGAGGCTGACTAAACACGGACCTCTGGACTCCCTGGTGTTATCGCTGGTCACTGGTCAGCACAGCCCACCTGCAGCCAAGGGCGGGCCGCTGAGGCTTTGGAATGGGGACCTGACGCAGCCAGGGTTCCTTCCCCACCTTTGCAGCTTCCAGTCCCGGGTGCTTCTGCCTGTTGCACAGATTTCTCCTCGCACCCTCAGAAGCGTTCTGAACACACTGTAACACGAGGGGGTGAAGGCCTCTGTGTCGTCACTTGAAGATAATGGCCCATAAAATTTAAAATAAACAGTTCTCCTGGTTCCTGGAAAGGAGACCAGAGAGCGTGTGTTCACGAGCTGAGAGGAAGGGTGTTCGCTCGGAAATACAGAACCGGGGGTGAGGAGGGGCCTAGAAGCCCGAAGGTCCTCTCCAGGCAGCAGAGAAAAGGGGAGGGGAGCTGCCAGGACCCCCGGCCTTGACCCCCACCCCTCCCCCAAGACCAAGAGCCCAGGGAAGACAAATTCAGCTTCAATTAAGAAACACGAGTGGGCGGGGCAGGAGCCCCTCTGATGAGAACGTTGCTGAGAGATGAGAAACGAGGGGAGGGGTGAGGGCAGCCCCCTGCCCTCCCCAGCTCCAGACGTGAAATGAATGGAGATTTTCCTTCTCAGGGGCCGGCTGGTAAATAAGGGCATTCAGAAGCCCTCCGCCCACCCTCTGGGGCAGTTCAGACACAATTCCACAGTTTGCTATGTTAATTGAGAACAGAAAGCCAGTGCACCATCCAGGATCTTAGGGAGAGAGGACGTTGCTCTAAAGTCATCTTTATTGGGTCCTTCACCCCCAGGTGCCCAGCCAGGGCACCCCCAGGGCAGAAGTGTCTGCGTTATTGTTGGTCAGACAGAAGTCAGACGCCCGCCCAGAGGGACGCCTCTCTCAGCTACGCATTAGCTTTCGTTGTTTGGTCTTCGAAGTGCTCCCAGAAAGCTGCCGACGGGAAGGAAAGTCCTGACGCACCGTGTGCAGCTCCCGAGAAGAAGCGGGTACCGCCTGGGCCCTGCGCCCCCGTCCCGGCTGCAGCACGCGGTGAGGTCCACAGCGCAGGGCACGTTTTAGGACAGCTCGAGGGACAGGCTGAGCCGACCCCGTCCATGCGTTCAGCGGCCCTGGGAAGGCGGAGGGGACACACGGATGTCTTCCAACCTGCGGGGACCTCTGAAGGCATCCAGCTCAAGGCCACGGCAGTAAGGGCGCCTGTCCTCTCCGTGTGCCGATTCCTGCACTAGGTGATCAGAAGGGCCTCTCAGTCGTCATCCCTGCGCACAGGTTTCCTAGCGGGGGAGACCCAGGCGTCTCCGTCTGTGATCTTCCATCTATGATTTTTGTGTGGGAGGAGGGCGGGCGGTGGGCAGCCGTCACCTTGACATCGGAATAAACTAACACCCAGAGCAGAGCCCCTGGCAGCTGTAGATAATCCTCACTCAGAGGGGACGCAGGGAGGGCTCAGTGGGTTGAGCACTTGCTTTGCAGCTCTGGGGTTTGAGGATCAAATCCCAGCCCTGGCCTGTGGGGACCCATATGCTGAACTGGAGTGTAGCCCCCAGCTTGGTCCTCCCTGGGGTGAGCTTCCCAGGTGGGAGGCTCCCAGTTCAGGCCCCAGCTCATGGGGTCATGCCTTCCAAGCGGGAGACCCCCGCCCGGTCCCTGCCCTGCACCCCTCTTCCCTCCCCCTCAGCCCACCTGTGCGGAATGAAACACAAAAACTGATGATGTGCAACTATGGAGACTGCTTTGGTCCCTCCCTCTTCTCTCTTTCTCTCACTGTCAAAAACAAAAACAATAAATCTTCACACACACACACAAACCATGAAAAACTCACTCAGCTCTACTTTGTGGCAAACACTGAAATTCTAGGGGTACCGTGGCCAGCTGATTCAGGTCAGCAAGGCCGCATGGTCACCAGAGAGGCTGCCTGTCCTTGAGGAGCGGTGGCCTGGGGGTTGCGGGGGGTTTATTGCAGGGGTCCCCACCTCTCCACGCCGCAGGGCTTGGCAGTATTGGTTTGGACACCCGAGTTTCAACATGAAGGAATCTGTAGGATGAACATGCCAATCCTAAACAGAACAGCCCCAAATCATTCCCTGAAGCCTGTGGATCCAAAGCTTCCCAAATATAATTTTAAAGCATCCACTTTCTTCAGAGATGGCCCCGTCGACACGGAAGACAAAACAGCACTTTAAAAGACGTTAGGTCTGGACTTCCGTGAAAGGCCGTGGCAGCCTGGTAAAGCATTACTGTCTGCACAGTATTGTACATTTAAGGGTCCTCGTAATGTATGTTCTAAAATTTTCTCCCTCCACACTTGCAGTATATAATGGAAGTGTCCTGTGACATTTATAAAGGGACACCTATGATCTGCCAGCTAAATGGTATGCAGCGTTCCATAAATGATAGTCGGAAATTCGCTCTAATGTTCAAGTATTTCTGTGACAGATTTCTCTCCAAGAAAAATCGGAAGGAAACGTACGAAGGGCTAATCCGTTATAACTGCGTTAAAGACGTGACGGGAACATTACTCTCAGAGTACTCGCTGTAGCAAAGTGAGAGCATATTTATTTGGTGGTTCATTCTACTCAGCTTAGATTAAAAAGAAAATCTAGATGGACTCTAGTCAAAAACTACCAGTGTTTTAATAGACGATGCCAGGCAATTTCTTCCATTTTTATCCAAGATGACTTTAATTTGTTCACTTAGATCCCATCCCTGCCTCATCGCATTGCTGCCTTCCAGGGAGGCCTACTTGGAGCGGGGATCAAGTCCTCTGGAGGAAGGGCATTTCTCAGCTCCCTTGCAGCTACATGTGACCTTGTGACTAAGCTTCAGGGAGTCACAGAAGTGTTAGTGTCTCATGGCAGCTTTGGGGGAGGAATGTCCTTTACGAGGGGTAGAATGCGCTCCTGGCATCTCGCTCTCGGCTCGCTTCCTGGGGTGTGATCTGATGGCTAGAACACCTGGAACACCCAGGGGTGGGGAGGGTAGGAGGGCTGAGGCTCAGATTCCTGTGCTAGGTTGCCGCTGTCCAAACTGTGATGTGAGACACAGACGGGCCAACGGTGTCTGTAACGAGCCAGGGGGCACGTTTGCACTTTGTAGACCGTGAAGGCTCTGTCACAACCTCTCAGCTCTACTGCTATAGCGTAAAAGCAGCGATGGGCAGTTACTAAAGCAAAGGTGTCACTCTGTTCCCTAGGACGGGCAGGAGACTGGGTGTGCCCTACATTTGCTCAGTCCGTACGTTAAAAGAGCAAAACCTCCACAGGCTCCTAGCTCTCAAAAACCACATCTGTTCATTTAGTACAATGTTCCATAGGTTCATCCGCCTTGTCATAAATAATAGGATCGCCTTCTGTTTAAGGCTGAAAAATACTCGGTGAGGTGCAGATGTGGATATGAATTTGGATAGAGATAGAGATAGAGAACTCTAGAGGTAGAGCTCACAATTTCTTCGTTTTTCTTCCATAGGCAGGCACTTAGGTTGCCTCCACATGTTGGCTCGTGTGAATGATGCCACAGTAACGATGGGAGTGCAGGTATCTCTTCAAAATGCTGATTTTATTTAGTGTGAATACAGACCCAGATGTAGAGTAAGGCAGACACAGACTTTTTAACAACAATATTACATGGCCTCACCTGTGTGTGGAATTTTACAAAGTTGAATTGTAAGTTCTAGTGCTCTGATACATGGCATGGTGCCTGTAGCTCATAGTGCTGTATTGTACACTTGCAATTTGCTAAGCGCGTGGATCTCAGGTGTTCTCACACACACACGAAAGGTAACAGAATAGCTTGACTATAGTCCTCATTTTACAACGTATATGCATATCAACACATCATTCTGTACACCTTAAACATATTCCAATTTTACTTCAAAAAGCTCTTGTTCAAGCTTTATACTATGGGTCTCTGTTATGCATAGTCAGACCTAAGCCGTACTGACAGGTTTCCATAGCGCGGCTATTTACAGTACACAACTTTCCCCTGTCTTTCCTTCTTATTCTTGAGTGTCTCCTCTCTCTCTTGCCCCAACACATCCCTCCTCTTTGTCTCTCTCCTCTCCATTTATTTTCATTGCCTTCAATGTGTTCCTTTCTTCTCTCACAATCTGTACATTTAGCTGATAGTCGTTCTGCATAGTCCTTGGTTGCTGG
Source organism: Craseonycteris thonglongyai (assembly GCA_004027555.1). Taxonomy (NCBI): domain Eukaryota; kingdom Metazoa; phylum Chordata; class Mammalia; order Chiroptera; family Craseonycteridae; genus Craseonycteris; species Craseonycteris thonglongyai. Next base: position 4,569 of record PVKE010000377.1, read on the forward strand.
CGTCTAAAATGTTTGTAGAATGGGACATTTATCTAGCATAGCAAGTCTCCCCTAACTTCCAGCTGTCACGCTCATATAACCTTTCCCTTGAGCCCCGTGTTTCCAAAATATTGCGTTGGTGTTCAGAAAATAAGAATTCAACGGAGCAAGCCAGCTCATCTCCAGATGAACACCAAGATCCCTAAGCATGACAAGTCACCCTCGACCTGGACTGAGCTCCAGGAGACGACTAGAGTGCTGTCCTTAGCTGTTGCCCATCTGACAAGGACATTCAGAATGTATGAGCTAAGGCACCCAGCGATCTTTCCCATCTTTCCTAAGAATATCACTCTTTTTCTAAGATGCTTTTGTCCATCCATATTGTGCAGTCTAAAGTGGGTTATTGTTTTCTCTTGTTTCTGCCATCAGATAAGTGGGACAGTCCATGATTGATGAAGTGTTAGCGCTCTGCTTCTGACTTATTGGCAACTTTTGTTGGAACAAGAAGTAAGGGAATGTGCATACCTGGACCTTTATGTTTGTTGATAATTATAAAAAATATTCTTACATCTGTTTTTAATTCATCCACAACTACAATTTTATCAAAGATCTTGTCTGTAAAAGTACAAGAGAAAATCACGTTTATGGTCAGGATCAAGGGTGGAGGGTCCAGCTGCAGCCGTGGGAGGGCAGGGTGCGTACAGAACAGGTTTCCGAGTGGTCTCTGTTCAGTGAATAAACACAGAAAGTGATCTAGTAACTCAACCGATTTGCTGACCTTATCATCCAGTAGAACGTAGCTAAAAAGAAAAATATCCAGATGAACTGATTAAGCTTCAACTAGCGTTGACTTAGGGATGCCCAAATTCCCAAATAAGAAGCTGTTTCTGAAAACAAACAAACAATATGAAACCAGAATATACATTTACTTTACTTATCTTCATATAACGTGAGAAGTTTACCACTAGATTTGGGGAACTATAGCAGGTGAACGCAGAAACCACTTCATTATAGATTCATAAAATGGAAGACCTTCTACCACTACACTAACAATTAACTCACATCAACCTATTATTAAGTAGAATTTTTTACCATTTATGTCCATATTAATAGAGAACATAATTATTCTAAAAATAGTATTACAATTGTATCAACATCACAATGAAAGTAAGATATGACATGATAGTTCAGTGAAGAAAATACAGCTAGAAATTTGACATTCACCAAAGCAAATAGGGAGTTGTCTATTAAAATGAGTTCCATTAACACATAACAATGCATTATATGTTAATTAAACCCTCCATTAAATTGTTCTGAATGGTAAGAACCTCAGGTCTTATGAAATCTCGGGAGATAAAGCTGTGATCCTTGATTTTAGTTAGTGTTTTATTGAGTAGAGGAGAGGAAGTGCGGGGATAGATTTAAAAACAAAAATGCCCGGTGTCAACAGCGTTACAGATGAAGTGTGAGGATGAGGTGGAGAGCACAGTTGAGTTTGCCAGGATGGTCGTAGTGAACTCTAGGGAAATGCTAAAGGTTTAAAGGAAGAATTAGAATATGAATTAAACTTCAATGGATGTAAGTGATTTAGACACAGACATGAGAGGCTGACAAGGAGAATCAACAAAGACTCATGAGTTGTTGATTATCTCCTTAGGATGGTTCCCTAGAGCAGTGGTCGACAAACTCGTCATCCAAAAGAGCCAAATATAAACAATACAAAATTGAAGTTTATTCAAAGAGCCATTTTTTTTAAACTTAAGCTATACTTTAGTAGAGACATTTTTATGGAAATAATTAGGATTAAAAGTACACTCTTGAGCTTGCCTTTGCTAAATATGTCTTAGTTTAACTAACGGTACATTAAATAAAACTTGGTATCATACTTATATAAAGATAATATTTATTTAAAAATATAACAAGTTAAATAATATAAAAGGAATCCTTAAAAAAAACCCTACAAATACTCCACTAATGTGAACAATGGCCTTGCATTTCCTTGGAAAGTAAGGGTAAGTCAGGTTTGTATGTTGTTGTTTTTAATTTTAGGCACGATTCCAAGTTCTCATCGATAAGCCGATTTCTTAATTTACTCTTGATAAAGTTCATGCTTGAAAATGATTGTTCGCATAAATACGTAGACCCAAATAAGGAAAGAACAGCAAACGCTAGTTTCTTCAGTTGATCATATGAGTCAGGAATACTATTCCAGGTGTTAAAAATCAACATACCTTCCCTCTCCAGATCTTTCAAAGCAGACCACTTGTGCTGTAAACTTAATTCACATTTATTTTTCTCCAATAGCTCTAAATCGGCACAAAGACGCTCGAATTTTGAGCTCCACAATTCTTTATTTTTTAAATCCAGCAACTGCATTTCAAAGCTGCCAATATCAATATTAAAGGGCGAAAATTTTATTTCTGTTACCGTGGTATTCAGAGATTTTTTTAACAAAGGCTAATGTCGCTTTGCTGTTTCTAAAGTCTTGGAACCTGCTGAGAAAAGTTTCCTTCATATTTAACAGTGTTGTTCTGAAATAGCAAATGTCAATATTAGACTTATTTTCTCGACAATATTTCAATAGGCATGGAAAGTGAATGAGAGTTTCTCTTTCAAAATCTTCGGCAAAAAGCGACAATCTGTTTTCGAATGAAATTACTTCTTCTAACGTCGAAAACATTGTGTTTCCTTTTCCTTGTAACTTACAATTAAGCTGATTTAGATGAGAAGTAACATCCACCATGAAATAAAATTTCTGGATCCACAGATCGTTTGTTCGCTCTGCATAGTGAACACTCTTCTCAAGAAGAAATGCTTTTATTTCAGTAAACAGTGAAGCGAAACCTTTTAAAACATTTCCTCTCGATAACCAACGAACCCTGTTATGCAGCAGATCTGCACACTCACTCTCTACCTCAATTAGAAATTCTTTAAATTGGCGATGGTAAATGTGCCCCTTTTCTGTAGGCTTGCGTTTTAAAAATGTTTACTCGTCTCTTACAAGGCAAGTCAATAAATAATATTCCGGGCCTGCACTAAACATTTCGTGGAAGAGCCGCTGCCAAGGAGTCAAAGAGCCGCGCTTTGCTGACCACTGTCCTAGAGGCAAAAGCAGAGGTAAGGGTTCAGGAGGTGGCCCAGGTTGAACAAATCGGGAAGTGTTTAAGGGGAAAAAACAAAGAATGGTCATCAATAGGTACCACAGGGACAACTGGGCCTCAATTTGAGATTCTGGAGGGGTCTTCCTGGGGAGACATGTGTGTACCCTCCAAGTTCCTGCCGTCGCTGGATGAGTGGCTCCTGGCTCTGAAGTGCTGGTTCCACGGCGACTCAACGTCTCTGCCACGTGCAGACAGAGGAAACCCTCAGCAGAGCGCGCGGGAAGCAGCGCCAGGCTCCCTTAGGCCCGTTTGTGGGGAGGCGTAACAGGAAAGCCATCCACAGGGTCGGCTTTAGTTTTACACAAGAAGAAATTCAATTCTTTTTGAACATTCGCTTTTTAAGGTAATATGGGGAAATGTGTTTTAAGAAGTAAGGGGGCCTTTGTGTTGTTGTTGCTTTGAATAAAGACACACATAATTCTGAGGATACTCCCGCCTTTAGGCTTTCTGGGTTGCTGACAGTTCAGATTCTATAGGATCAAGGTTATTGCCAGAAATGTAATTGTGTGAACAAATTCAACAGACCTAGAGAAAGTTTGATGAATCCCAATTCTTTGCATCACAGAGATTATATAATAGAAAAAATTAGTAGGTATGGAAAAACTCAGGAAAAATGGCCCATCATCAGAAGAAAAAAAAAAAATCTATAAAATCCCCACAGAATACAGAGATTTGGAATTAGGATGCTAAAGGAATATGAGTCCTATGTTCCAGGTATCCTCAGGAAAAAGGTGGAAAGAATGAGTAAGCAGAGAGAGAATATTTTCTAAGAAATGTAAGCTATTCTGGCAAGAAATAATATGCTTTATGGGGACCTAGAAATGGGTGTTTGACAACCTAGAATTAATCATTTATTTGTCTAATGGTCTTTTCTGTGCAGGGCTCTCTTCAGAGATTGGGGAGACCACATTCTGGTAGAAAGACACCTAGCATATAACTATATAAACATCAATTATAAAGTCAGGCAATAATTGCATATGCTATAAATACAATAAGCAGGGTCTAGAGATAGAGGTTTTCCAGGGGTGCTGTTTCAGATAGTAATTTTCTAAAGGCCCCTGCCCCCACCTCAGAGGGCTCGCAGGCTGGTGTGAAGTCTGGTGTCAGAATGGGGAACATAAAGCCATAGCCAGAGTTGGGGACACATGGCCGTGCCCCGAGGAACTGTGTTGAGGTGCTGAGTGGAGTTTTCGGGCAGTGGGATAGGAGAATTGCTTCCCTTTTCCTCCTTCAGTGTGTGTTTCTTTCTCCTTCTGTTTGCCCCTATTTTAGAGGAAGAATGCCTCCCCCTTGCTAAGGTGACACCAATGTAGCCTATAACTGGGACCCTGACCCGTGAACTCCACTGGGACGAGATGTATAAATCGTATGTGACAGATGAGAGCCTGGAATAATATAGATACAAGGGGAGGCTGGGTGGGTAGGGGCTGCTCCTTCCCCTTGTTCCAATTCAAGCAGGACTACCTGGGTCTCGGTGAGCAGAGTGGAGCTACCTTACTCTTCCATGTCAGTGACAGTGACAAAGGACAGAGGGAAATGTGTGGCGATGTCTTGTTGTGACCCAGGACAAAGAAAGTCAAATTATCTTATCAACTTCAGGTTTATTCATTTACAAGAAATAGGGTCAAGGTCATTAACTTTTGTGTTATTTAAAAAAATATTTTTTCATGAAAAGCAGATGTAGATTTTTGGAAGGAAATTCATGCGTATGGTCAAAAGATGTATCTAATTTCTAACATTTTGGAGTAACGGGGTGAGCTAAGAATCAAGGGGTTCCTCCCATTCTCAGGAGACTCGATCTTTCCTCCCCTTGTCCTCCTTCCCTGCCCGCTTTTTGCTCTGCACGCACAGCCAACGCAGACAGACCCAGGGCCTGCAGGCACTGTGCTCACTGACTTTCAGCGGACACATGGAGCTGAAACTGTGCAAAATGAAAGAACAGACCATGGCGATGAAGACCGTCACTTCTGCGTAGTGTGAAGCGTGTGTGCGTGTGTGTGTGTGTCAGGGGTGGGGGAGGGGCCTTAGACACTAAGAGAGGAAAAGTGAGGGTAACGAGAAAAACAAAGGGAAGCGGAGATGTACATGTGGAGGGCTGAGGACTTCTCTTTCAAGATGTACATATCCTCTCTCTCTCTCTCTCTCTCAAACACACACACACACACACTCATTCTGAGCAACAAAGGCCAAAGAATTAAACCTGTTGATTAATGATACAGCTTTTCAATGAACTCTTCTCTTCTTTCCTCATCCACTTCCTTCACCAACTCTATTCATGCTGAGAACAATTATCTGAATTTGACAACAAAGTCTAGTTGAAGTTTTTCTCTGAGTCAAGAATAACCTGTTTAGAAAGAGGAATGTCGAGCTTTCTTTGGAAAAAGTGAGGGGTGACTTCCTCCTTTACCCCAACCTCAGCACCATCTTGCCTGTTCTGATCAGGACACACTAATGTAGACTCTCAAACTTTTTCAAAGAGAAAAGCAAGTGTCACACCTGTGGTATAAAATATAAAAATTTTATATGTGTGACTTAATAATGTGATATATGGGACACTCTAGTCATCGGTATCTCAAAAATGGACATGGTAGCTGTAGGTGTCATCTTCCTTCCACATTTATGATCTGTTCACTTTATTCTGTGACTTCTCCTTGCCAGCGCCTGCACCTCATTATGGGAGCTCTGTCTACGGTATTGAAGGACCCCAGCAAACTGGCCGCTCTCTCCGGGGAGCAGTGTGACAAAAAGGAAAACCACCACTTGTGCAGAAATAGGCACGTCTCACCACGAAAATCCATTATCCGAGCAGATGCTTGTTGTCTTGGCTTTGAAGAGGCCAACTTGCTCAAAGGCGTATTTCAGCTGCCTTGGTGACCCAGGACATTTAAATGCGCTCTTGGGGACGGTCACTCCCAAAGTGCAGTCCCAGAGGGATCGCCTCCTGCAAAAGTCTCGTGTCTCATAAATGCCCAGCTGCTCTTTGGCACAATATAAACCTTCCAGACACCCTCTAGAGGCAGGCTGCTTTGCCTGAGTGTAGAGTGTATGTGAGTGACAGGTAAGTCACTGTAGCCACAAAGATAAATCAAATAGGAATTCCACCGAATGAGGCTTTGGAAAGCTGAACTGGCGTCTTCCTGTCACTCTGTGGCAGTGTACTAACTAAGTCACAGAGCTTTCAGCCTTGAAAACTGGGACGTAGAGCTCCATGTGTCCAGGGTTCTGACTAACACTAAATGGATGTCTACTTTCTCACACCTCGAATAATTTGTCACAACTTTTGACCTTCTACAGTTTCTCAACACGAGAGGCGCTCCTGACACTGTGCTCCCTTCAGTCATCACTGAAGGTTCCGTGAGGCGGGTAGGTTCCTAACTCTGGGCCCTCAAGGAGATATTCCCAACCCCAGACAAGGAGAAATGTCTTCTGTCCTTTTCGGGAGATCTTCTTTATACATATTTTTTTCTACTAGGGCCTTGAATTGGTATAAAACGTAATTGAGGATCAGTCTTTCACAGTTTGTCCTAATTTTTTATTGTTTGAAACAGAAATCATGATACTTGCTGGGGCCTAGAGAAATAAATATGTGGAATAGCATCTAATCCATGACCCAGAAAATGTCTTTGTCTCATACAGGAATAAAGTTGTAATTTGAATATCTTTCTTTCTGTGATTACACAGTTCTACTGATTTGCACTTTATGTAGATGTTTTAAAACGTTTGAAGATTATTTCTTATGCCAAATATTCATTTATGTATAAATTCTAGTTTCTGGGGAGGTGCATGAACCTCCACTAATGTGTTGCCTGAATCTTCCAGGGTTTATGGTTAAACATTCCAAGAGGCAAAAGGCTGCCTTCTCCAGCCCTCCCACTCCCAGGTCCGCACGCTACGCCTTCTGCTTTAGGTTTTGAAAATGGCAATTTAATTTTAGAGACGTATTTCATTTCACAAATCTACATGAATAGGATCTTTAAAGAAAAAGACAATACAGATCAAGAAAAAAATAACAGAAAACCTAGTATACAACACCTGGTTAATAGAAATTTGGCAAGCCTCTGGACAGAGAGGACAGTATTTGAAGCAGAGTCAAAATAATCGAAATTATCACATTTTTGTTATCTAATGACTAGCTGATTCATGTAGAAAACATTCCAATAATAATTTAAAGTCAAATGATGTAGGATGTTAAATTTTGGACGGACTACTGGCACAGGATGTCAGTAATTACTGGCTAGATGTCCCTTGCAGGGAAAAATGTTGTTGGTGACTTTTCAAATCATGGTACATGCATAACAGGATTTGACTACATTCAGTAAATTAAGCAGCTTCTCTTCTGTACTCACATGCGCCGAATTGGCTTTGTCTCTTTAGGGGAATGCAGCTCCATTTACATTGAACTGACCCGTATGTATAAAAGCCTCATGTCAAGAAATCCATTTGCTCGTCACTAAAAGCTATCAGAACGTCTGAAATGCCTGGTTTATGGAGGACCTGCCATCACCCCAGCGGCCTGCCACTTCCCTCTTGCTGCAGTGAGACACCTAAGACAGGCCATGCCACTTATACTAGGCCAGAATAGTGATGCCACTCAGACCATGCCCCTGGACAACACCCCACATGGCTCATTTAAATGATGCACACGATCGGTGCAAATTGCAGGCTGTAACCCTACCACACAAAGGAAGTGACACACACTGCAATGAATAATAAGGCCACCATTGACAGGTAGCAGAACCTGCTTGGAACAAACGACTAGTCTCATGTTTACTTACTTAACCTCCACAAAGCAGATTCGATGAAAGCCCAGGTGGTTAAGGGACAGAAAAATAAAAACGATTTGCTAAATGTGTTCTGATAAGGGAACCTGTTTCTCAGAGGTGGTGGTGTTTTTCTGATCAGGCGTTGTTCTACTTGTGTGCTGCCTACCAAATGTCAGCGCCTTCTCCAGGCAGAGGGGCACTGTGTCACCCCAAGACCACCTTCACTTTGCAACTTGCAAAACTCCACAGGCAGCCAAACCACGGTGCTGTATGCGGAAAGCACTTCACCACCCTAACCAGTGGCTTCTGTTAGCCGCTGACGGGAACTAGGTCCCTTGATGACTGACGTTGAGCAGGGTCACCTCTATTCAGGCAGCCGTTTGGGGATGTGTGTGGCTGGGAGTGTGTTTGGGTGTAGGGGGGCTCTGAGAGGGGAAGGGGAGGGAGAGTTGTGGGATGAATACAGGAGGCATGAAAAATCGGGGCTCTTTTTTTGGGGTGAAGGGCTCGAGGTGCTAAACAATGTGACTCACAGTGGGCAGAGAAGCAAAATAAATGTTCTGTCACACAACATATTTTGGGAGGAGGGTGGGGGCATGATGGTCATTTTCTTAGCGAAGATCTGGGACACTGGAAGCTAAGACGATGTCCCTGTAAATTGAATTAAGGTCACTTAATTGATGTTTAGAATGTGCTCCTCAGGCATCTGGGCCAAAGTACTCCTCCAATCTTTGAAGCCCAGGCAGACAGGAGACTGAAGGTAAAGAAGAATGAGACTTCCAGTTAAAAAAGAAAGGAGCTTCTGGTATGGCCGGATGAGCTCTCCAGTACAGACGTGGCCTTCTGTTAACAAAAGAAAGACACTTCCAGTGTGGAAAGAGACCTCAGGTAGAGAAGGAGGGGACTTCGGATAAAGGAGGCTGAGTCTTCGGCAAAGGAGGTGGGACTTCTGGAAAGATCTGGCGTCCAGGCCCAGGGCGTGGCTTCCTCCCCACACCCCTCAGCGCCACACTGAGACCGGAGTCAGCTGGCTGTGGCTTCGCTCCTCTGAGTCGCACCTGCCCCGTGAGCCGTGAGGCTGGGGAGGGCTGTGGGGACAGGGTTACCGAGACAATGAGCCGTGTGTCGGAGACGTTCCAACCACAGTGTGCGGCTTTCGTTTCACGTCTTCTCTTCGCTAACTTCCCGCTTCCTCTGCCCAGGAAACCTCTTGAACCACATGTGCAACTAGCACAACTTGGTTGGTTTTGGGTAACCTTCTAAACCTCTTCGCAACGCTGACACGAACCATGTAAGGGTTCCTTTGAAAACGTGCCCCTGTCTGGTGGGGACCGTGCACAGACATGGACCGCGCTTGCCAAGTCTCACTCGCCGCGCTCCTCACGTCTCAGGGATGGGGGTTAACATCTTGGACCTTGCTTATTGATTTGTCTATTTAAAAACTCTAATAGCGTTGACTTGATGTGAATTGTTTTAAGGAATTAATGCCACGGTGGACGTTAAAGCAAGTAGGTCAGGGCAGGTCCTCCTAGTGACATTTGATTCCTCTTTTCTGAGGCTTCTCTCAGCTCTCCTACTCCCAGACAACTCAGTCTCTAGGTCATGTTGTGCCCCTGACCCCTTCCTCCTCTGTCTACTGCTTCTTCTGACCAACTATCCTCTTTCCTGGTCTCAGTTATCAATTCTAGAAGCTCATTTCCAACTTGGAGTTCTCCATGGTCTGCCCAATCATTTCCTCATTTTCCTGAATTGTTTTCCTTCAATATTCCACTTGTTCGTAAGACTCAGAATGTCTAAAATGTGCTGTGTCCCTTATAAATCTCTACTTAAGAAAAAAAAAAATCACCGTCTCTGGTGTTTCCACTGTGGTTGACAGGAGGATGAGCATCCTCTAAGCCAGGGATTCCCAACCCCATGCCCGCGGGCGCCTGTGGCCCGATTTGTGTGCGCCCGCTGTTATTTGACGGCATCAGAAGTTTCTCATAAACACTAAGTAAAACTATCATTTATTTTTATACATTTGTTAGCATTTTAAAACATTGTTTGAGTATCTACACAGGTTTATTATATTCGTTGGTATGTTTGCAATATCGTATGTATAAGTTTGTCCCTAGCTGTCGCCTTTGTCCATGTCGTGTCTTGTGTAGCCGCTGCGCTCTTTAAACTCTCCTCCACCCAACCGGGAGGCGCCAAGTTGCCATTTTGATTGTGGTTGCTGGACTGATCGGGTCATGACGGTTAGCTAGGATCACAGTGTTTTGATATATTCGATTTTAAATGAACTAAAAGCGAGGTAGGTGATCTATTATTATGGTGGCAATTTGATATGATATTGTAGTTCTATAACTATTTTTATTTTTATTTTTTTAGTCCTCAAATGAGTGGACCAAATAAGAGAAAACGAACCTATAATTTTAACACAGACTGACTTTGTTGATATCACATCTGCATATCAAGTCTCTCGTGCACTTCCCATATATGAGGAAAATGCTAGGTAACAATGAATTAAGCGTGTCATTATTTATTGAGACCCTGCAAGTGCTTCAAAAACAGTTTGAAGAAAGATTTCTGCAGTTTACAAATATCGAGCCAATTGTCTCCTTCTGTATCAATCCTTTTACTTGCCAAATAAATGGAATAGAACTAGCCGCATGTATTGCAGACCTTGTTCAGGGGAAAGCAGAAGAACTAGAGTTAGAAATTTTGAACCTTAAGAACAATATTTTGCTAAAATCCTTAATATCAGAGGACTTATGGAACGTAGTCGACAAAGAAAGGTTCCCATTTTTAAAAAAAGCGGCATATAAAATCAAATCGTTTTTCGGGTCAACGTATTTATGCGAATCTTTGTTTTCAAACATGAATTTAATAAAATCACGATATAGATCTCAACTTACTGATGAGCATCTTAATAATTGTTTGCTAACAGGGTTGTCGTCATACTCTCCTAATTACAAGGCACTGGCCAATGAAATGCAATGCCAAAGATCACACTGACAGATGGTTTTTTTTATGTTTTCTTTTATGTTTTTTTAAATGATTTTATTATACGTGTGTTTTTTATTTACTTTGTATTACATTTTGTGTATATGTTTCTTTGTGTGTATATAATTTGTACAATAAATTTATTATTTTAAAATTACTTTTGTTTATTAATTTTTATTTTTGTTCAATAATAAATATCCTTAGAAATAGCTGGTGCCTGCTGCCCTACCGATATTTTAGAATGCGCCCTAGGGTATAAAAAGGTTGGGAACCCTTGCTCTAAGCAATCTAGTGATTGCCAAAGTGGAGATTGCCTCTTACCCACCTCTGCTTCCGAGTGTCAGCTGACTCTGGTAAGCCTATAGCCTGACGGCCATCCTGGTTTATTCTTTATGTTTTCTACGTTGTTTTGTATACTGCAGCCAGAGTTAATGCTTTTAAAAGCCATTGAACTTGAGCACATGTGTACGCAAGGTATCTCACAGATACTTCTCTTCATTATCCATCAAGTTCAGACCTTCAGTGACCTTTAATATTTTCTGCAAATGAACATTAATATCCACCCAGCCTCGTCTGCCCCACAAAGCTGGATTGCTTCGAATGTCAAGCACCTGTCATACTCAGTTTCTCGCAGAAGTTTCTTCACGTGGGGTCCTGAGCGCTGCCTACAATCCCGCCATGCCACGCCTAATACACCCGTGTTACATGATGCATGGCGTTCTTTGTGTTCTTCTACTGGTCTGGAACTCACTTAGGAGGGCACCCCTCCTTTGTCTCAGAAGATAAACCTTAGGAATCTGTGCCTCGTTTGAATCACCTGTGTTACACCGAAGGCCCAGTATTGATTATTGCCACCTGTGTTACACTGAGTGCTCATTATTGGAGAACATCATCTGTGTCACATGCAAGGTCAGTATTGGGTAGCATCATTTGGCTCACACTCTAGGGAAAGGGTATCCAACCTTGTGGCTTCCCTGGGCCACACTGGAAGAAGAAGAATTCTCTTGGGCCACACATAAAATACACTGACACTAATGATAGCTGATGAGCCAAAAATATCACACCCCAAAAAATCTCATAATGTCTTAAGAAAGTTTCTGAATTTGTGTTGGGCCTCATTCAAAGCTTTCCTGGGCCACAAGCCTGCGGTCCAAGGGTTGGACAAGCTTGCTCTAGGGTCACTATTGGTTATTATTAGCTGCCTCACACTGCAGGGTCAATACTGGGTTGCATCCGTAGCTGTCAGCAGTCCAACGACAAGAACGCTTCTTATTCCTGGTACCATCCTTTGCCAGCCTGACTGCAGCCATGAGGGGATAATGTACATGAGTTTGAGAACTTGAATGAACTAGACTTAGAATCCAGCAGCATATAGTGGTTAATAGAACTCTCTCACACATTGAGGGCTAGAAGGGGACTGCCAACGGAAGATGAGCTGAAATGACTGATGAGAAAGAAAAGATTAAAACAGAAAAAGAGGTATTTGGATCTTAGAGGAGTGTTACCTTGTCTGTGTGGGGTAAGCAGAGAATTATCACTAGTGGGAATCAGAGACATTCTTGGAGATTCCTCAGTGCCCACAGGAGCCCTTGGCCTATAGCAGCCAGCACTGATATGAGCTCATTCAGCAGGAAAGCCCTATTTTGAGGCCAGTCATTTGATTTGATTTTCCCCTGCACGTAAATAGCTCTTTGGTAGTCTTTGATATACTGTTTTGTATCTAACCAGTTGCTCTTAGTAGAATGGAACCTACTTGCTTAGTGAAACCAGACTGCATCAGTGTTAACTAAATCACTTTGGTGTCACTGAGAGTTCTAGTATCTGTGAGACTAAGGACAGTTTATCATCTCCCCTGCCCACCCTGTTTTATGCATATTGTAGAATTTATGCAATGATATTGAAATCATAAGTTAATAAAATATGGACTTGTGTATAAAATGTAGCTAATTATTATTCAGTTCTCCAAGTGTGTTTAAAGCATATGTCTGAATCACATGCTGGTCTCCTTGCAAAGTAACCACAAACTAACCCATTGGCTAGAGCGGGTCTGTGCAAGAGAAAGCAGCATAATCGGAGGTCAAGGGGGTGCCGCCTGGATCTGCTGAGCAACTCAGCGAGCTGCCGGAGTCTCCGGTGAGTCGTTGAGATAAGGGGGTGCTTCTGGGTTAACTGTAATGTGTAGAATACAATGCACAGAAAGCCTGCAGGCTCCACCTACGTACCAGCGGGAGCACTCAGTGGAGGGTGGCTATTATGAGAAACTGTGTGCTGCTCTTGTACCTGACATACGATCAAGAGCGATGGTGAAGTTCGCTGGTGTTAAGTAACACAACGCAGAAGTGTCCTTGATGTAACGTGGTGACATCTGTGAAAACTGCCTGCCAACCTCACTGGACCACACATGCATGGTTCTTGAGGTTTTATCCATCCCACATGGAGCTTGCTAACGGTCGAATGAATGAATGAATGAAAGGACAAATAAATAGCATTTTCATAGGTATGCATTTGTAGCTCTTAGAGATACCCCATTACAACTTTTTAAAACTGGATTTTCCTCTGTTGTGGTACCTCCTTCTAGGTTGCATTTTGTTCTAGATTTTAGAAAAGCATTCCTATTGTTTTGGATAATATTTTCAGTTTCTTGATTTTTTTTTTGTCACATAACATGATAGAAGTGAACAATTGAAGATAATGATATCATATCCTGTTGGATACAAGGCACATTGGAGCCCTTTTTAACTCAAAACGTAACTAAGAAGAGAAAAAAGAAGAACATTAGGATTCATCTAAGCATTGTTTTTGCCAATCCATTTTAATATTGAAAAGTTTCTGGCAGTATTCTTAAAAAAAATTTACATATATCCTGAACACTTGTCTGGCAAATACTGGTAACCCAACATGATTACGAATGGCTGGGATATTAAATGTCAAATATCAGGGTTAATTATGGGAAATCTGACAAAACCCTAAACTGTGTGTAGAGAGGGGAGGGAAGACAGTCCTTTTTGACATTCTAATGGCTCAGAAGCTTTGCCTCTGTCAATCACAAAGCTCTGCATGGCCCGGGATTCATTTACAATCAGTAACTGCTGTGGGAAGCAGCTACGGAGAGGATACACTGGTTTTAAATGTAAATATCTCTGGCATTTCAAACATATTGAAGACTTTGTTTTTCATCTTAATGTATCAGAACCCACCAATATCTGCTGTTACAATAGGTTCTATGCGCTGGTTTTGTTAAACACTACGATCATGGCAGAATAATGAAGGGTTTGTGAGGACGTGGATTTCCTTTGTGACCTACATTCTCGGGAAATTAGCATATGCCAAATGTGTCACGGCCTTGCTTGCTGTCAGGGTGCCTGGCCTTAGGTCTCCCTTAATACTCGTGATAATGCATATTGACTGAGTCACTGCGCCACTAGTTTTACTTCTAAAAATAGCTCAGCATGCACAGCCTGGCAAGGAGACTGCTCAGGATGGCTTGCGAAGTAAATGGCTATTTACTGTGTAAAACTGCCAATCAGCGGGGCAGCCACTGAGCCAACCTTACTAAACTCACGCTCTCTAGAAATAAGACTGCCTTGGAATCGTTTCACTAAACACATACACACAACAAAGAGAGAAAAAATTGAACTTTTATCTATATCTTAAAACTTACAAGTGAGATACAACATACGTCCTTATGTCTAACATTTCTCCTTGTGGCAATTAATTTGCTTAATTTCAGGACTCAGTTCTTCCTCTCTGATAATCTTCAACTATAAGCTTCAGAAATGGCCACTTTAAGGTGTTCAAGAGAAAGAAGGGCGGAGTAGACATTTCCTGAGCATCCTAGGGGTCACGTTTGATCTTTACAGAAAATGCATGAAACCCTCCACCCCCAAAATCTAGGAGGGCTTTTAAAAAGAGTGCATGTAAATGTAATTAGCATGTGTAGACCCTTTAAAGTGAAGAGGTGTGTATAATGGGAGGTCATCTTGCACCTATATTTGTACCATTGCTCGACATTTTAGCAAGTGCTTATTTTCTGGGTAATGTTGGTGACAGAGACTTCACTACTCAAACTTCTGAAGGGACGCTGGAGGTGAGGCTGGGAGGCACTGTGCTTCATGGCGGCTGACATGGTGTCAGCGCAGTGACAGGGATATTCTCGTCGCTAGGCTTCCGTCAGCTGGCACAGCTCTGCAGACGTGTGAGACCAGGGATCCGTCCGTCCCCTCCTCGTGTTGGGAGAGGCAGGGCTATAACTACACAGCCTCATCATTAAGCCACCCTCGGATTCTGTCTCTTTGTTTACTGCTTCTCAGTTTTGCATTTTCTTATTGTGAAAGGATCCATGGAAGTAAAAAAAAGAAGAGAAGTGACTACACCTTTAACAACACCCTTTCGTTTAGTCACATTTTCTATCGTCACTGGCTCGCTGACATAGGGAAGGATAAATGGGGCCTATGTAAGAGGTAGAAGGAGAATGGCTTCAGACGCCCGGTAAAGACAGACGGTGAGCACAACTTTTCTGAAGATGCTTCCCAGTGGGGAGTGTCCAGGCCACTCATCACTAGTGTCCCCGTCACTCACTGGAACGGCAGTCACAGACAACGTCGGAACCGGAATCGCAGAAAGGGGTTTTGCTTGGAGAACACAAGTTCCCGTTCCACCCCTGGAGGTTGAGTTCCCGGTCTTTTCACACGTAGCCCTCCTTCCTTGCACAAGGTGAGATGCACACAACGCCATTTCCTCTCCTGCGGCCCGAGGGGGGTCTGAGAAATCAGGGTCTGACCATGGCCGGAAGTGCCTGCCCAGATCCGTGAGGCCTTGTCATTTGTGCCACTCAAACTGTGTGGCCTTCGGTCCGGTCTCTGGTGGGAGGGAGGTCTGAGCTGCCCCGTCCACACCGATGTCAGGCTGTGAAGGAAGAACCGTTGCTTCGTTTGGTATGAAGCGCTTGGACCTGCAGGCTGGGGAAAGTGCTTTGGTGGCTTAGTCCCCACCTGCCACTCCGGGATGTGTGACAGTGGAGCTGGGAATTCTGGGAGAATCACATTAAGAAATGAAGTTCAAATAAATGCAGGGACGTGAAGCGGGTATGAGTAACGATTACACGTATATGGACATGTGTGTGTTTGTGTGCCTGTCCTTGTTTTCTAATGCATCGACCGGGACACAAACCTGTGCATGTGTGTGTGCATGTGTGTGTGTGTGCACACGCGGGCACACACACACTTTAAAGTGATATGACCTCAAGCTCGTCTTGACACGAGCGTGTACTTGGCACCCGTTAGCTGGAGGCCGGTGGAGGAGCGCGCTTCCGGGCGGCGTCTCTTCGTGAGGACCGTGCTCACCGTGTGCTACTCCCGTGCTGCACGCACGGCCCGGGAGGCTCGGGCCCTAGGAGGGGGGGCCCCACTTCAGCCAGTGGGTCTCGTTTACCTGGACACGCGGCCTGCGCAGCTGGGAAGGAAAAGGCTGAGGGGTGACTCCCAGGTGGCCTGTTTAAAATCTCCCCCAGACGAGACACAGCATCCGACGTGTGGATCGCTCTGCGATGCCGTGACACGGTTTCCCCCGCTGTCGGGAGTGGAGCATTCATAAGTGGAAACGGTGTAAAGCAACGAAGCCATTACCATTGAGGTCACGGGAAACCATTTAGCATTCTAAGATGCCCCCTCCCCGTAACCCACCATGTCACAGCAAGCGACACTCAGAACCTGACGGGGGCTCTGTCTTCAGAGGGGCTCGCTGCAAAGCAAACGCTTCCCGCTGTTCCACTTTCCATTCTTCTCCTTAACCGTGGAAATCCTCCCATTCCCTTGGCTTAGGGAAAACAGGTGCCAAGGTAGGTCAATGGTAAAAGCCAAGGTGCACAATGTGAACTTTTGAAAAGCAGGAGATACTGGGACTTTAAACACATTTTCAGAGAAGAGAAAAGAAAACTGATTTACTATGGGCCGTAATTGGGCCCAGCTTTCAACCCATTGCTTCTTCTGAGTAACGACTAGCCTGCATCCTTCCCAGTAAAATCAGGGAGAGAACCCAGACCTCCTAAAACGTCAGCCCCGGCCTCTACCTGAACTGGGCTTTACCTCTGCCCTCCTGGCTACTCTCCCAGAAAGGAGCCGTGATCAACAGCTTTAACACTGAACGGACCCACTCAGTCCCAGGGACACTTCTAATAAGAGTCGCACATCTACAAGGGACACCCTGCTTTCATGAATTGGATATTTTTTTTGTTTTTTTACCCAAAAGTATGATTGCTATGGAACAATGCCAAAACGAAAGTCATTTGGGGTTTTTTAATAAAAATTTCTTTCTCAGACCATCTCCATAAATCAGTAGTCATCTTTCAAAATCCTGTTTGTTAATTGTGGACTACTACTTATTTTCTACGGCTAAAATTTATTTCATTTATTTATTCATTTAAAGGTATTTTGTAGAACCATTAATATTCAAAACAAATATGCCTCATCTATGTCTTTGAATATTATTTCATAAATAAATCTTGTCTCATTTTAATTTATTTTTCCATAGCTAAAAAGAACTTTTGGATAGTTATTGTTTTCTAGTAGCTGTTATTAGCAATGAAAGAAATATACAGTAGTTTAAAAGTAGGCAGGGCACCATTTCTGAGCATGCCTTTGTAAAATAGGTATATATCTCTGAATTAATTTAGGCGAAACCCTGACTAAAAACATGGATAAAGTCTTTATGGCTCCTCTAGTTTTCATATCATTTCTATTTAATGAAGGATCATTTTTCATCTGTTGCTTTTGGAATGAGAGGTACAGAAGAGGGTAAGGAAGACAGCAGGGAACGGAAGGGAAAGAAAGAGAAGGATGAATGGGTGGGAAGCAATTGATGAGTTGTTCATTGAATAGCTTTATCTTTTGGTCATTCAGAAATAGTAAAAAGAAATCATTACTGTATTTCACTCACATCAGAATTACTATATTGCTTAGAAAATTCAAGATACCCACAGTGAAATCAGCATTGCTCGGGGGCAAATCCACAGGCCCTCCTTCTGCTGGTAGTTAATGCTCAGGGTTACAGTGATCCAGTCTCTCTATTTAAAGATTTTGAAGGAGAGGTAACTAGTCAGACGCTTTCTATAGGATCACATTTCTTGAGCAACTTCTTGTGCTCTAGCTCTGAGGCCTGCAGGCCTGCACATGTATTAAAGTGGAGTGCTCCCTGGAGAGGGCATCTGAACCCAAATCAAATGTCCTGTAGGTATTCAGCTCTCCCACAGGGCCCAGGACCGGCAGATGTTGATAGAGGGAGTACTGCACTTGGCTGGACTCAGCTACCTCATGGCTTCCTGCAAACATTGTGTCCCCCCGGCCTCTCAGGATGGACAATGCCTTCTGCAAAAGCACTCTGAGCCCTGCTCTGCAAGCACCTCGTGGAGGCGTGGGACATTGTGTCCCCCCAGCCTCTCAGGGTAGACAATGCCTTCTGCAAAAGCACTCTGAGCCCTGCTCCGCAAGCACCTCGTGGAGGCATGGGGGCTGAAGGGCGACGTCAGCCCTTGAGATCATCGCACAAGGGAAGAAAGCCCTCCAATGGGAAGGTGCCTAAAAATGCTCGCAACTCTTCTTCTCTTGCTCCTCTTCCTTCCTCTTCTCCTTCTTCCAATTCTTCAGCCATGAATTGGACAAATTATATGGCAGAAGAATCATCCATCAAAATCCTTCCATTGCCATCTGCAGAAGGGGGAGCTTGGTGTGGTTCTTGCTTCCTCACCGTTCGGGACCAGCTGCACACTCCTGAAACTTCTATGCAGTGTGTCCTGACAGTTGTGCAAATGAGAGCCCTGCCCCAGGCGTGAAGAGCAGCTACACCCTGCATGAGGCGTGCTGAAGGGCAGATAGATAGGAGTGCATCCACATCAGTCCTGGGTAGGAAGATGCTACAGTTTAGCAAAACAAACATAAACCAAACATTCCTAACTATGGACAAATAACATAGTAAAGCATTTTAGTTCTATAACCCATAAATGATCATTTATTATAATGATAAAAATTGTGATTCACTACAGTTAATATTTACTTAACAATGTAATAAAAGTATATGAATCAATTGAAATGTCACAAATTGCATTTAATAATAGACTGCTAAACCATACTCTAATGGAATCTGTATGTGTCTTATGTTTATAGGGAGAGTAGTGAAGAAATCAGTGGGGTTTTTTTTTATGTTGTTGTTCGTTTTACATAATGTAAAATCAATATTTCATAGACTATATGATATTTTCTAAGCTCCATACTTCCAATAAGACTACATTGGGATTAAAAAATACACGAATAGAAATGAATGGAATCAACTTGTTCTATTCAGAAGAGAAGTTAAGTGGAATGCCATTTTGGTAAAGAAAACGTGCCTCTCTACACAGCACAAAAATGGAATATAGACATTAAACATGAAAGGAAAAGAGCCATCTGTTCTTTTCCAAACATGATTTGCTAACTGTGAGAGTCCTGTTGAATTTTACTTACTCCATTCATTTAGGAAATATTCTTCCCGTGGAATTCACTTAAAAATTAATGAAATGGGTTTTATCTCTTTTCGTTTGTAGCTGAGCATGGCACGTTTTTATAACAGTAATAAACGGTGGGCACAGGACGGGGAGAGAAGACTCGTGGGCCCTGAGCCAAGGGCTTCAAGGGCCCTTCTTTGAGAACTGTGTGATGGAAGTGATTGACCTCTGACCCCCCGCAGGAGAAAGAGAGGGGTCTGGGGAGACACAGGCCAAGCTGTTCCAGTGGGGGGCATCAGGAGGAGGGGACCTCTTGCATCTGGAGGGACAAGCTGTGATCATCGGAGAGGTTCAGACACAACAAATGGTTCCACGGGAGGGGCTCTCAGAAACCTCTGCAGGCCTGCTGCCCACCATGTGGACTGGGCAGCGTGTCCTCTGTGATCTGACCCTGGACACAAGTGCAGTTACCACCCTCAATGATTAACACAGTATGTGGAAAACCCTAAGTTAGATTAGGATGCACCGCGCTAAGCTCCTTATGAATTTATTCCTATTCCACCTTGCCGCCTTCCTTTTCATGCCAGGGACTTTAGTCTTGGCCTGTTTTTATGGAAAATATTATTAGTTTCATATTTTGTAGATTTTTTTTTCAGGCATCATAACAGTTGGTTTCTTTTCTATAGTTGTAATTACTACAATGGTTTAGACACAGTTTTATGCTTAAGTGCATTCAAATCTCAATACCAATGTCTGTTAATACCGTCCCTGCTCGCACCATCTGGCACAGAATCCGCCCACAGAAGACGTTGGCTGAAAGGGTTCCTAAGGCAGTGATTAAGGGTCAATGCCCTCTTATGGGTGGGACCTTGATCCCACTGGATGAGTGTCCTTCTAAAAAGAGAAAGAAGAGATGCCCTCTCTAGGTACGCACCAAGGAAAGGCCACGAGAAGACACAGTGAGAAGGCTGCCGTCCCCAAACCAGGAACCGATCCCTCACCAGAAACCAAACTCTGCCGAAACCTTGATCTTGGCTGTCTAGTCTTTACAGCTGTGAGAACATAGATTTCTGTGTTTAATCCATGCAGTCGGTGGTAGTCTGTTATGGTGGCCTGAGCTGGCTAATACAGTGAATGAAAAGACTATTTTATTGATCTTGTTTCTTACCCATTTCCTCAACGAGAACGTAAGATTCATGTGGTGGAGATTCCCACTGGATTTGCTAGCGAACGTGGGCCCATGTTAAGAACATGGCTTGTGCCTGGAGGACATTCATCAGTGTTTGTTGAATGAATGTTACTGCCCCACAGGACGACCCCACTTGAGGTGTGTACTATGTGTACTAAGGCCCTGTCCTACCTGTGACAGCCTCTCTTACAGCCAGTGTCCCCAACCTCTGGCTGTGTTTCTATTGGAAATCCTTCCTTACGTTTCCTCGCTGTATTGAAATGCCATGCTGCCTTCAATTCCATTTGCCTTGTCCTATTGTTGCTTAATGGTCCCTTGTCATTATCGCTGAGTTTCAGCTGCAACTGAGAATCCATTCTTAGACACACATTTGGCATATTTTATACATTCCTTAAAAAGCCAGCAACATGTAGATCTGTTTGAATTTGCTTCTGCCACTTAGTACAAGCTCTGCAACTCAATCCCTTTGGGCCCCTCTCGTTTCAAAGATGAGTGCTCCTCTGTCACATCATGGGTCTACCAGTGAGCTGGTCCACCACGTGTCCACAGCCTGGGACTGTGTGTACAGAGCTCGCTGTAGCTCCCCAATGTCATCTCCTTCTGAGCCACAACCTCCCTTCCCACCATTTCTGTATCTTCTCTAACGAAGCCACATGTTTCCAGTAGCCACGCTGAACCTTAGTAAGTTGGATACTGTTAAGTATAACCTGGCCAGAGATTTAGGCAATGAAATGTGCTATTGCTTTGAATGTGTCACCAAATCTTCCAAAAGTAAACACCACCAGCAAATAATTTGTGAATAGAAAATGAACAACTCATAGAGGTTACATGAAGACACACCTTAGGTATACACCGTGAACACTCAGCTTGTGGCAGGTACACATGATTAAAGCTAAAAGAAGAACCCAGCACCCGCGTGAACGCTGCACACGCCAGCAGAGGGGTAACGTCTTTCTTTTGCACCTGCACCTTCATTTTCTGAATCATGATCTTTGGAAGAGGTCACTCTGCTCCCAGGAGCTCCATAACGCTCAGAGCCGACAGAGAAAAGGAGACAGTTCATGTTCAGTTTTCAGTTTTTCTTCTTTTTCTTTCACAGTAAGTGTTTGGGATTCCCTTGGGAATGGAGTCATGGATGGAGTTTCCCATCATGCTCAGTGAGAGTAGATGAGCAGGGCACATGTCCACCAGCGCCAATGTCACCGAAGTCCCCTCAGGGAACCTAAGAGGACCATTTGGAGAGGAGAAGGCTGCAGGCCACTCCCATGAGCACCCATGCGAACAGGTCAAGGACTGGTGGTGCTGACACAAACACAAGGCAGAAGGGCGTGGCAGGGACACGCCGGCCCCTTTCCGGTCTTCAGACGACTGCACGGAGTGAACGTGACTGTTTAGAATTGCACGTACAGGCAGCGATCTATCATCAGGTGCGGCAGACAAAAATGCAAACCAAGGTTGGGCCTAGTCACATGCTGCAAAGTGCTGCGTGGTGGCGGCTGAACAGGCGTCCTTAGGACGGAGACTCTGGACAGCTGTCCCCCTTCTCAATTCAACCCTTACACAGCAACTGGAGCTTTACAAAGAGGCATCCACAACTATGGGAGAGACGGAAGTCGCCATCACGATTCCTGTGCGCCCTGAGTGGGCGCAACCTCCACAGACAGCTTTGTTTTTCCACTGTAGTAATTACCTCACTGCAGAGATAGTCGTTTCTCTAGAAAGCCCCGTGCAGTTTTTGTCCTGAGGGCTTGTCAGCGTTCATCACCTGAATTCATTCCGCTGCGGTCATCCGATCTTTCCGAATGGGCTTTTGGGGCTATTGATTTCTCGGCTACATTGGAGAGACAAGTAGAATGTGTAAAATATGTTTTATTCACTTCATAAACGTGCATTACCGTTTTCTATTTGGCAAAGACTAACAAGTTCAGGGCAGGTACACACCGCCACTGCCCTTGTAAAGGTAGAGAGAACTCAAACACTGTGGCCACAGCCCGGAGGGGTTTGGAGGTTAAGACACTGGGCCCAGTGGAGATGAGTTCTTGCAACTCACGTAGGCACAGTGTGTGCACACAGTGAGAGCTCAGGGGAGGGGCTGTCATCTGTGACCACCTGCCCGGCCCGCAGAACCTGCATTGAGCATCCAAGGCCAGGTCCTCATCATTTGATGTGTGTGCATCTGTCGCTGTGCCTTTGAAGCTGAACTTCCCATAGACGCCACACCCACCCGAAGTGCGGAAGCTTTGGCGCTTGTCGGATGGTCTTGAACACCAGGCGTAGTCATAAGGCTCATTGCTGGTCCCTACTCTTTGTCTTAGTTTTACTTAGTCCCTCGTGTACTATGATCATCCAGTGTTATAGATGCGGCTTGAGAATGTTGTAGTTCTCTCCCCGGTGCACCAGGGTGCTGGTGAAGGAGTGGGGCTGGCTTTCATGGGTGCTCCGGGCGAAGTCACCACGTGGCGACGCTGAGCTCACAGTCCTGGAGCGTGGAGGTGGGGGCATTGCCACAGCGTTCCCATCTGCTTCCTCCGCGCCGTGGTCTTGGGTTCCCATCGTGGGCGTGGCGTCCTTACTGGAAAATAGACCAGCACCGGTAGAAGGAGGAGACTAATTGGACCGAATCGGGGGGCCTCTCTACCTCAGCGGGCGCTAGGGCTGGAGTCCTTGTGTACCCGTCATCCACTGTGATGTTCTGACCTGTGCTGAGAGGGACACGATAAGTGGGGAGAGGGCATCCTTGATAACTTCCTCACTTCTTCCCTAACGATGGTGCTCAGAATTTTAAAAGCTTGGTTGTGGTCTAGAACTTCCACAGGGCGTGAAAAATACCGTGCTTGAGAGCAAGGCTGCCCATCCCTGGTAAGAAGAATGTTTGCAGGGATGCCAAGTGCACTTGCGTGGGAACCCAAGGCCGTGGGAACAGACGTGGGAGCCACAGCGTGGGGCTGCGGGAGGCCTGGAGGGTCGGTGGTGGGCTCGGCGCACTTCTCTGGTGGGTTCACGCTGCGTCTGAGGACATGAACGGAATCTGGCTGGGAGTCTGGAGAGGAGGAGGTTGCTGGAAGTACCAGGAGGCCAGCCCTCTGCCCCGAACGCTGAATGTGCGAGAAACCTGCTGTCAGAAGGACGCCGAGCGCTGAGCTGAAGCATGTCTTCTTGGTGGGTCTGGGCAGGCTCTTTCGACGGCTGCTGATTTACCTGCAGACAGCCCGGTTGTCCCGGCGGGATCTGCGGTCACTGGGGGGCACCGCGGAATGCTTCTGTGCCAGACGTGAGGGAGCCCAGCGCGCACGACGCTTTGAAAGAGCCCCTCCTGCTGCCAGGCCCACGCCTGGCCCACGCCTGGCCCTGGGAGCGCCAGCACAGTTACTGACAAGAAAAGTTGCTCTGACAAGTTCAAGACCCTTCCCGTCCAGCCTCGTCTCCCAGGCCGAGCCCTGCCTATCAGCAGCGGGCTAGGGACCCTGACACGGTCAGATAACACGAAGCAGCTCCCCCCCGGCAGCCTCAGCCTCCAGGAGGAGTGGGAGGCGTGGACGTGTTCGCTGGGTTTCGTCAGAAGGCTGCTGCTTCGCTTTTTCTAATCCCCTGTTACTTGTGTGATGAAGGCACTTTCGCCCGACCTTGGGGCCTGTCAGGGATCAGGACGCTGCCTTAGAATGATTTCAACCTCCAAACATTTGACCTGTGAGTATGCTTATCATTTACCCTGTTACACAGCGACCTTTCCGACGGAATGGCGCATTGCCCTTGGGCTGCCTCCTAGGAAATGCGGGAGCAGAGAAAGACGAAACGCGGATACACTCATTGTAACCCCTGTGAAATACGCGTCGTCGACCTATGTTTTGTAATTAAGAGAAACGTGCCATGCGTTATAGAAGGAGGAGGTTGAAAATGTTCCACATCCACAGAGAAGAAGCGAGTGTACTGAAATGCCGGTTCTATTTATGTATACCTTCTAAGCCACTCTGCTTTCCACAAGATTTTTTTTTTAAAAACGCCAACTATGCTGCTGGCATATAGTAGGAGTTAAATAAACCTGTGCTGATTTTGAAAACGATAGTGCATAATACCAAATCCCTTTCCAAGCGCCCTTCAGCAAACAAAATATATTTTTAAAGATTTATTTTTATTGTTTTTGACAGAGAGAGAGAGACAG
The DNA here is from genome assembly GCA_004027555.1 of Craseonycteris thonglongyai. Classification (NCBI taxonomy): domain Eukaryota; kingdom Metazoa; phylum Chordata; class Mammalia; order Chiroptera; family Craseonycteridae; genus Craseonycteris; species Craseonycteris thonglongyai. Next base: position 29,278 of record PVKE010000377.1, read on the forward strand.
AGACAGAGAGAAGGGGGAGGGCCCAGAACAGTCTCCATAGTTGCACATCATCGGTTTTTCCACATAGTTTCATTCCACAGGTGGGCGCGGGGCTGCACAGGGCAGGGACTGGGCTGGGGTCTCGCCCTGGTGAGAACTGAACTGGGGGCACTCCCCAGCTCAGCACATGGGTCCACACGGGCCGGGGCCGGGATTCGATCCTCGGTCCCCGGGGCTGCAAAGTGAGCGCCTAACCCACTGAGCCATCCCGGCTTCCCTGCATTGGGTTTTGTACATGGTTCTGTTTTCTTAGAGTGCAAGCTACTGATGTCCCTCTTGTCCCCAGAATTTGTCAAAGAGACACATGACAGGCAAAGCGGGAGATCTCACCTCATTTATAATTGAAGGTGACCTGATTGTAAATTCATTTCAAAATGTACCTTTTCAGACGTAGACACACGAGACCAATACCAAGCTCTAAAGCTTTCAGTGGGGTGTCCTTGTGCCTGGCCCTGAGCTAGGGTGACATGTGGTGAATGAGGTGCTGGGGATTCGTTGACAGTCACGTCAGAGAAGCCTTGGTGATCCGGAACTGGTAAGCGGGATCCTAAGTCTAATAGGGTTGTAGGTGTCCGGCGGGGGCTGGCAGAGCGAAGACAAAGGCACCCCAGCGCTTTCCGTGTAAGAACGGTAAATATTTTCTAAACACTCATCTATGCAAGCAGAATATGGGTCTCCAACAGTTTGCGAGTGCTCTATTCGCCATGCCTCGTAGAAGCGCCTAACGACCCCGCTAACAGGGCCGTTCAGATGAAAAATTGGCCTCATTGATGGCTTCTGCAGTTACCTAATCAAAATAACTCAATTCAATTTTCTTAAAACGCACCGTGTGGGGTTGATCACCTCTCGCACATTTTGAAAATGTTCCTGAACTCAGGCACAGAATTCCAGCAAATTTGATCTGACACGACCCAAGGTTGGCTGAAAAACAACACGGGAAACATGTCTCCTTCCCCAGCTGGTAGGTGAAACCTTGAGAGCAAATGATGATGGCTGCGGAGTAATGGGTCGCCTCCAGGGGCCGGGGTCCTGCCAGCCCGATGCCCTGCTCGCTCTGCTGGCAGGCCTTCCCCTCGCCCCCGGCCCCGTCTGTTGTTTATCCCATGCCATACATCTCCTCAGATTGTCTGCAGGATGCCGCAACACCTGGTCAATTCCGAGGATGCTGGCGGAGGAGGGAAGACGTCCCAATGACACGCAGCTGCCGGCTCTGGCATTTTCTGGTTGCCGTTCTAGCAGGCACCCGGTGATCTGCCTGTCACTCCCCTGCTTCTTGCCTCCCTCCGGCCGTTGTGGAGCTGGTCTCGGCCTCCCTAGACACACCGCTGTCATGTGGGTGGGGAGCCCTGGCTGCCTGTTGCTCAGAGAAGCAGCTAGAGGAGCAAAGACCCGCCCCGCTCCTGGGAGACACACAACCTTCCCAGGAAGGCTGCCAGCCCACGCTCCACAGCAGACGAAGCAGGACATGTGGATGCCACATCCGCACGATGGTGTGTGTGCACGCGCACACACACATGTGCATGCGTGCGCACGCACACACGTGAGCGCACATCTAGGAGTCCGGAGGACATACCTTCCTATTTTCGAAATGTTTATGTAATTGCTTTGGATGTTTGCGTTTTTTTATGTAATAAAAACATACAGTGTTAACTGCTATTTATAAATAGCTGTCATTGGGTGCAACTCTTACTGAAGCCCAGTTAAGATGTAAAATTTTATTTGAAAACTACATGCCTATTTAAACAAATCTGTACTAGTGCACATCTGAAGCATATATATATTTTTCTCATTTGCCATGTATGTGCATGCATGTCATATGTCGTGTGTACGTATGTATGTACCCTCAATCATGTGCTTATGAAACAACTACTGTTAGACTTCGAGCCATCACTGCGGAGGACACTGGTTCCTGAGAGAATAGAAATAAGCTGAGGTTTTCTTTGGGGACCTTTCTCAGGAGGTGATGTCAATGAGAACACACGTCATTCACCCCAGTTCACTGAACTGACAGGAGAAAATCTAGGGTCCAGGCAAGCGAGGGTGTTTGGGCCTCGGGGCAGAACATCAGAAGAGGGAAGACCCGGGCAGAGCCCTGGCTGTGGTGTGGGGAGCGTTTGGGTGCGCGCCCACCTGCACGCTCTGTGGGCGGAGAAGGCGCGAGGACAGTGCCGGCAAACAGCCGCGAGCGAGGAGCCACAAGACAGCAGCTGCAGAACCACGCGCGGGGCTCGGCCACTGGAGATTCAAGCAGCCACGGTGCTCACACCAAGACCCAAAACTGTGGGTCCACGTTGACGGAACACTGCTGGGCGATGCCCAGTTCTCGTCCACGGGAGCCGCGTTGTTTGCTTTTTACCAGCAAGACCTGAAAGCACTTGTTTCCACATTTCCATCAGCTGAGTTTGTTGTCAAACGTCTGCCTATTTGCCAACCTGTTCGAAAAGATGGGAAGGGATTTCCATCACCGTTTTGATTTATGTTTTGCTAATAATGGGAGAAGGTAATGTCTCTTCATATGCGTAAAGCACGCCCTACATTTCTTTACTATAATCTGTCTATTCATATGTCTAGTTCATTTTTTTCCATAAGATTTTCCCTAAACTAGGTATTTCTGTATTAGAGGTATCAAGGTTTTGTCATGATTGCAAATATATTTCTAGTTTTTTATTTTTTTTTAACCTGTTAATATTTTTTTTACAGAAATATTTTTGCAAGAGTATTTTTTATGTCATGAAATATATCAATTATCCATTTTCAAGTTTTACAAAAAAATGCATCCATGTTTTCTTTTACTGCTCATAAGATTTCATTTTCATCATAAACCTCCAACAAATTTAGAGTCTCTCCCAGTGTATGGTGAGATAAGTTGATCCAAGCTAACCTTTTTCATCTGATCCACTATTCAATGACTCTTAACACCACTTACTAAAAAGTTCACGTTTTCCTATTGATTTAAATATCACCTTCATCATGTATTAAATTTTCACCTGCAATTGCATCCATTTCTGGATATTTCATTCGGTTTCACTGGTGTGTTTTTATACTAATGAGCAGCAAACACTGTATTTTTATGCATAGAAGTTCCGTAGTAAATGAAACTATATTTGAATACCTTTGCCCTTTTTCATTAGTGTTCTTCTGACTGTTCTTTTTTTTCTTTTTTTGCTGCTTCTTCCATATGAACTTTAAAATCAACTTAATTTTAGAAAAAAAAATGATGATGTTGTAGTTGGGATGACATTACATTTACAACGCAACGTGGAAAGAAGCGGCGTTTAAGATGGTGAGATTCCCACTGCGGAACCCGGTGGGACTGCAGGTCAGTGTAGGTCTCCATTCTCACTTCTCTTAAAGTCCAGCCCTGCGCTCCCTCCTGTCAATGTGGAAGGCAGACTGATCATTTTAAGTGGGACTCATCGCATGTCATGTCTCTGCACGACACCTGCCAGTAAGGAATGCTTCATCTGACTTAGAACACAGCCACCCTCTCAAGAGCTCTCTGCACCGCGTGGTTCATCTGGTCCCCCGTGGGTTCCGAACTTCGTCTTCTCTACTCTCCCTTGTTCTTTCTGTCCCCTGCTGGCCCCCAAGCTCCGACCTCCAAGCTTCGGGTTTACTGCCCCGTCTGCTTCGAATAGCCGCCCTCACAGACGTCGCTTCTGTGACCCTTGCTGGAGCGCTGTCTGCTCAGGGAGGTGCGCTGACCACGTCTTTAAAGTGGGAGCTCTGCTTGGCCTCCGAGCGTGCTCTCCTCCTTCCATGCTTTATTCTTTGCCATGGCTCTTGTCACCTGACAAATACATTTTTCCTACTACGTGATACGTTCAGGATTTATGTTGAATTGATTTTGTTCTTTCTGATGACTCCTCCACAAACCCCAGAGCAGTGTCTGACACGTAGTAGGTACTCAACAGATATTAGCCAGATACTTGAGTGACGGTTGGACGTCGGCTGCAGAAATTCCTTATTCCACGACTCCGTTTCTGAGCACTGTGGTTAACACACATTAGGCCGGCGGAGCTGCGTGGGGAAGACGGCGCGATGCCCTGATGTGAAGGGGAAGCAGCGTGCGGTGTGGCTCCGCTGTCCCCTCCTTTCCCTGCCTCTCCCTGTCCTGAGCGCTGATATTTACTGCAGCTTAGAGATTAGCATTTTCAAGTCGTTACACGGAGAATTCCCTGCCCTTTTGTCCGGGGCCAGTCTGTCACTGGAAAGTGTCACAGTTTAATCTGATAAATGGCAACACATTCTGCAAATAAATCCAGACCCAGCCATAATAATCAGACCTCAGAGATGAATTAAAACTATTTTATCACAGAGGAAGCCCACTTCAGTTTCACTGCAGTTTAATTTTCTTTTGTACCATGGAAAGGCCATGCATACCTCCCCTTTCCTAACACACATACATACACACATTATGCATGCCGCACACACTCACACCAATGCATACACACACCACACACACATGCATAAACACACATCATGCATGCTGCACACACTCACACCAACACATACCGCACACATATTATACATGCCACACATACTCACACACACACACCACATATACATGCACAGATGCATAAACATACACACACATTCTACATGCCACACCCACCACACCAACACATACACACACCACACATAAATGCATATATGCATAAACACACACATGCACACACACATCGGCACACACAGCTCTCTGCAAGCCAACTAAAACATCTTGAAAAGTGGCGTACTTTTCCTATTTGCTCCTCTCACCTCAACTTCCTCTTTGTTCCTGAAAAAATAACTATCTTATTTAAAGAAAAAGGCTGCTTTGATTATTGTCACTTTGTAGCTCAAATTGAAGTCAGGGACAACTATAGCTCCAGCCTTGTTCTTTTTTCTTAGGGTTGCTTTGGTTATTTGGAGTCATTTGTGATTCCAGACAAATAAGATGACATTTATTCTATTTCTTTAAAGAATGCCATTGGGATTCTGATGGGAATTGCATTAACTCTGTATATTGCTTTGGGTAATATGGCCATTTTAACTATGTTGATTTTTCCAATCTATGAACATGGAATATCTTTGCATTTATTTGTATCTTCTTCAGTTTCTTTTAATAATGTCTTGTAGTGTTCAATGTATAGTTCCTTTGTTAAGTTTATTCCCAGGTATTTTATTGTGTTGCTTCAATTTCAAAAAGAATTGTGTTCTTTTTCTGAAATTTTATTGTTAGTGTACAGGAATGTAATGGATTTTTGTACATTGATTTTGCATTCTGCAAATTTACAATATTTGTTTACTTTTTTTTAACAGTGATTTGGTGAAGCCTTTAGGTAGTTTTGTTTTGTTTTGTTTTTTAATGTAAAAAATTATGTCATCTACCAAAAGTAACAATGTGACTTCTTCATTCCTAATTTAAATGCCTTCTATTTCTTTATCTTGACTGATTGCTTTGGTTAAGATTTTCAATACCATGGTGAATAGAGTGGTGAGAGAGGGCATCCCCGTCTTGTTCCTAATTGTAGAGAAAAATTTTTCAGTTTTTCACCAGTAAGTATGATATTAGCTGAGGATTTGTTGTAAATGGTCTATATTAAGTTGAGGTACTTTCCCTCTATACCCATTTTGTGTGTGTGTTTTAATAACAAATAGATGTTGTATTTCGTCAAATCTTTTTTCCCCCTACACCTATTGATATGATCATATCATTTTTATTCTTTATTTTGTTTATGTGGGGTATCACATTGATTTGCATTTATTGAACCATCCTTTTACCCCTTGACTAAATCCCATTTTATTGTGATGTATAATTTTTTTAATGTTTGTTGTATTTGATTTGCTAGCATTTGTTTAGGATATTTGCATCTGTGTTTATCAGAGATATTGGTTTATAGTGTTGATTTGTTTTTTTCTTGTATGTGAATGTATGCACGCATGTGTGTTATCCTTACCAGGTTTTGGTATCAGGGCAATGTAGGCCTTGTACAATGAGTTAGGAAGTAATGCCTCTTCTTCAATGTTTGGAAGTATTTGAGAAGGACAGATATTAAGTCATCTTTGAATGAAAGCAACATAGTCAAAACCACATGGAACTGGCAGAAAAACATGTACAAAGACCAATTAAACAGAATTGAGAACTCAGAGAAACGAAAGCCTCTTTAATATATGGTGCTGGGGAAATTGGAAAGCCACATGCAAAAGAATGAAACTAGACTGCTATCTGTCACCATATACCAAAATCAACACAAAATGGACCAAAGACCTAAATATAAGACCCAAAACAGTAAATTGCACAGAAAAAAGCTTAAGTACTAAACTTATGGACCTTGGGTTCAGAGAAGATATTATGAATTGACCTCAAAGGCAATGAAAGTAAAAGCAAAAATAGGTGAATGGGACTGTACTGAACTAAAAAGCTTCTGCACAGCAAAGGACACCATCAACAAAGTTAAAAGACCACCAACCGAATGGGAGAAAATATTTGCAAGCAATGCCTCTGATAAGAGACTAGTATCTAGAATATATAAAGAACTCATACAACTCAACATCAACAAACAATCCAATTAAAAAATGGGCAGATGACCTGAACAGACACTTCTCTCCAAAAGACAGACGAACTGCCAACAGAGATGTGAAAAAATGTTCAACTTCGCTAGCCATTATGGAAATGCAGACCAAAACCACAACGAGATACCACCTCACACCTGTTAGAATGGCTGTTACCAACAAGACAAAGAATAACAGTGCTAACGGGGCTGTGGAGAAAATGAAATCTGCATACACTGCTGGTGGGAAAGCAAATTGGTAAAACCATAGTGGAAAACAGTATGAAGTTTCCTCAAAAAATTAAGAATAGGATTACGATACATCCCCAATTCCTTTTCTGGGTGTCTATCAAAAAAAAATCTGAAAACATTTATCTGTTAAGATAGATGCGATCTGACAATTAAGTTCATGACCTCATCTTAGAAAAAGTGCTACATACCTCATTGCTGAACATCACTACAGTCACCTTCAAAGTACTTACCTTGGGAAGCTATGCACTGATGCCAGCACATAGTCCACCTTTCAAAGCAATTTTGGAACTCTTCTTCTGGAATGATCATCAGAGCCCTTGTTGTATTATGTCCCTAATGCCATCAAAATGTCTTTCTTTCAATACTTCCTTTATTTTTGGGTAAAGAAAAAAGCCATTGGGAACCAGATCAGATGAGTAGGAAGGGTGTTCCAATGCAGTTATTTGTTTTCTGGCTAAAAACTCCCTCATAGACAGTGATGTGTGAGCTGGTGCATTGTTGTGTTGCAAGAACCATGAGTTGTTAGCAAAACATTCAGGTTGTTTTGGTCTAACTTTTTCATGCAGCACTTTCAAATAGTCAACCTAGTTGATTGTCCAGTTGGTACAAATACATAATGAACAATCTCTCTGAAATAAAAAAAGGTTAGTAACATTGTCTTGACTCTTGATTTGGACGGATGGAGTAATTTTGGTCATGGAGAACTGGCTGACTTCCCTTGTGCACTTGGATGCTTTGTTGCAGGGTTGGATTGGTACACCCATGTTTCATCACCAGTGATAACATGGCCCAAAGCATTGTCTGGTGTCTCCAAAAAGTCTTTGGAAACTCAAACTTCCACATTCTTGTGACAGCATGCAAAAACACACAACCACAATAATGGATGCCCCTCAGCAAGAGAGTGCCACACGGTGACACAAACACAGCTGCGAAACACTGATATACCAAGGTTACGAAACATCACCGAGTTGTTTGTATAGTGCTGCCAACACAAACAAGCAGTGGCAAGTTTGCAAACTTAATTGTCAGACCTGTGTGTACCCTTATGCTCACTGCAGCTTTATTCGTGGAGGCCAAGACACGGAAACAACCCAAATGTCCTTCAATAGGCGATTGGCTAAAGATGCCGACCGTGTAGACATCGCAGGATTTCTCCGCCATAACAAAGCTGATATACCGCCATTTGTGACAATATGGATGGATCTTGAGAATATCATGCTAAGCCAAAAAGTCAGACTAAAAAAGTCAAGAACAATATGACTTCACTCATATGTGGAATATAAAACTAAAAGCAACAAACAAGACAAAGAAACAAAAACTCATAGATACAGTATGCTGAGCTGGGAGCTCCCCCAGCTCAGTTCTCTCTCTGTCTCTGTCTCTGTATATATCTCTCTCTCTGTCAAAAATAAAAATAAATAAATAAAAATAAATCTTAAAAAAAAGGGGAAGCCGGGATGGCTCAGTGGGTTGAGCGCTCACTTTGCAGTGCCGCGGACCGGGGATCGAGTCCTGACCCCAGCCTGTGCGGACCCATATGCTGAGCTGGGAGCTTCCCCAGCTCAGTTCTCTCTCTGTCTCTGTCTCTGTATATATATATCTCTCTGTCAAAAATAAAAATAAATAAATAAAAATAAATCTTAAAAAAAACCCTTATAGATACAGACAACAGTTTAGTGGTTACCAGAGGGGCGGGAAGGTGGTAGAAGAGGGTGAAGGGGGTCAAATATATGGTGATGAAAAGAGAACTGACTCTGGGTGGTGAACATACAATGCACTATATAGATGATGTATTATAGAATTGAACACTTGAAACCTATGTAGTTCTACTAACCAATGTCACCTCAATAAAGTTAATAAAAATTTAAGAAGTAATAACCTATCTTGAATCACTTATTTAGGATTTGACACATTGGAGCATTAGTTGAGTTTAGGCTGAAAAATTACATTTCCAGAATACAAGAAAACCTGTCAGTTTTAAGGGCTCCTTTAGCTAAAGAGAAAATAAAGAAAGAAAGTACACTTTAAACAGCGGAAAAAGTGCAGATTTATAAAACTCACTGAATGCCTTAAAGAATGTAAAGGAAGTTGAGAGTTCAAATTTGAAATGGAAGAGCTTGAAATAACATTAGTTTGTTCAGATTTTTGTCTATAGCAGTTGAAAATTGACGAGAAATATGTGCATTGGTTCAAGTTATATAATACAAGCGTGGTTGGTTCAAATGATCACGTTGATCCACTTCAAAGCCCTGGACCCTGTCTTCGTAACAAAAACCAGAGGTGAAATTCACATAGGAAACAATATACTTTTCTTATCATAAATTTTTATTATGGGGCATAAAATACTACAAAGTACAATATGCTTGACCTCTTAATAACCTATGTCTCACCAACAACTAAAGTTACTCATGAATTATCCTAGAGATGGTCCCTAGATCACAGAACATCTCTTCTCTGTTTTTTGGGGTTTTTTTTCCCAACAGACTATCTGATTCCTTCAGTGTGGCAAACAATATGGAGGCCGCAGGCTGCATGGAAGACAGCCGCCCCTTATTTTGCTTTCCTTTCTGTCTATTCTCAGCTCTCTCCTTCAGCCTCTTTGAAAGAGGGTTTCCAGAAAGCATTGTATAAACCATGTTGTCATTTTTGCGTATTGCTATCTGTATATTTAGTTCTGGCCGCAGAAACCCCTTTTTTAACTGGAAAGACCTGGTAAGTGGGTCACATTTTATAACTGCAGGCTTATTTCCAAGGCCCCCACTTTTTATGAGGTAATACTTTATCTTCTGCTGTCCCCTTCTAGCAAAGACAAAAGCTTTACTCCCATCCACTCTGATTGCCTTGTACTCAGTAGAGCACCTGGCATTTAAGACTGGACTAACCGATTCATCCTCAAGGGAATGTGTTCGCGTGGGTGACCTTGATGAGGTGACTTCTCAGTGTTGCTGGTCACGCATCAGTCAACATCACAAGCTGGAAATTGGTAGAAACTATGTCTTCAAGATAATTGTCTTCCGTTCGCTCTTATGAAAATAGGCACGTTAGCAACCTCAGACCTACCTCAGGGCAGCAGCTACAATTCCAGATGACACCTATTTGACAACACACACAACACAAAGCTAAGTGCCTAGACTTGCAGCACTTAGTATTATTATTACTTATTATTATTGTTTTTTTAAGGATCAATTTGCCATTTCGGAGTGAGCACGTTGGAGCCGAGACTCTTTGTTCAGGGGAGAGGTCATGCAGGGCTCCTCTGGGTTCTGAGCTTACAGCCCTTGCAGGTCACGGGTGACAGAGGTTCTGTGGAGGTGCCACCAGGTCCCTGTCCTCACGCTCTCTGGAACACAGAGCTCAAATGCTGCTTGTAAGGAGGGAGGCCAGGTTGTAGGTCCCGAGGATCCCCGTGAGAAGGTCGGGATGGCACCCTAACGCCCTGCGCCCCGCTGTGTTGCTGTGTGGGAAGGCTGAGAGGAGCTCACAACAGGCCTCCAGCCCCTCAGGGGGATCGCAGCGCGTGACCGTCTTCAGGACTGAACCGGGTCGTGGGCAGGTGGGTGGACTTCTCGACCAGCCTGTGACCAGACTGTCTGCTCAGGCCTCCCTGAGCGCAGACGTGGTGACTGCTCAGGCGTTCCGATCTGGAGACCGGGTGTGGGCCCGTGGGGCCTCCTCAGGGTCCTGGCACCTGACCGGTGTGGGTCAGTCTCCAGCAGAGGCCCACGAGGTGTGGTCAGCGGGCAGTCAGGGAGAACTCGCCCGGCAGGCAAACGTCCTTGCTCCTGCCACGTTCTCGCTCCACAGACTATTTTGAGGAGGGAGCCAATCCCACCGCTGCCGTTCTGGAAGGGGCCATGGCCCCTAGCTAAGAGGGCCCGCACTCCTCTGAACGCGACTTGCCTCCATCCCGTGCAGCCGCACAGAACATCCCACCCCAGCCCCTCTGCCTCCGTCGCTGGCGTGATTCTCAGGTCTCCTCGTCTCTCTGCGTGGTCGACCTGTCCCGCGCTTTTTGAGTTCTTAATGGGAATCATGTTTTCGTGTAACAAACGCCCTTTCAATGAGTGCTGCGTTCTTGCTTTTATACAAAGTGGTCTAAGCACCATCTGTCTCCCATTTTCCAGTTCTCACTTTCGGACAGATGTCCTTTTTGATGTGCTGTGAGCCCTGGATGGAAAGCACGCAGGTGACCCAGGTACCTCGTGTGCTGTGGAGGGAGTGTGAGTCCTGAACTCAGTGATCAGGAGTTTCTCGTGGCCAACTTGATGGAGCACTTTTAATGGACTCTTTTGCCCAATCACATCCCGACCTTTATTCAAAGTAGTCTTATGAATCTATGCTAATTCCACACCTTTTTTTTTCATCACCTCCAAATAGGATATGAAAACGCAGCGACTGCACATTACGCAAGCCTGGCATCTCCGTGCTTTGACTTGACACGTTTCTTACTAGCACATGGTTCTCATGAATGAGCGTCCTGGCGCTCAGGGCGCGGGTGGGGGGAGCAGCCTGCTGGGCCTCCTTGGCGAGCACACGTCTCCTTCTCCGAGGTCAGACCCCTTCAGACGAAGGACACATGGCATTTCGGTGCACACACATCCATCTTCTAAAGGGCCATCTTTAACCAAGTTATTCAGCATTTCAAAAGTCACAACATGGAACCCTTACTGGCGTTCGGACGAGAGGACTTGATTATTTCCTTATGAAGTTCAGTGAACGCCATTCACTAACTCACTGTGCTTCTTAAAGATCAAAGATCAAAGCAGTTCTGGATTCTGTGGTATCAGGCTCTCTTGCCTCCTTGGGCAGTCAAGTCTCAGACTTCTTCATGTTAATCTGTAGAACAAGGTTAATGTGTATCTAGGGGTCATGGTTCAGGAGGTGGGAATACATTTCCTTAAAAAAATCATATTTTATTTACCCCATATTAAAATCACAGAAAAAATTTTAAAGTTTCAAATTTTCCTTAGTGGAAATGGAATTATTTTTGTGTCTTACATCAACTCATCGCCTACAAAGGAGTATTTCTGAAGGACGTGTGAAAACAGGTGAGCGCTTTCTGTTTGGTTGTGCTTTGCTTTCTTTCCTTTTGCTCCTGGTGAGTCATCTATTGATTTCGGTACATCTTGGCTGAACATTAAGACTCCCAGGCCCCTGAACCAACCCCAGGAAATGAGGTCCAGAGGCCTGCGATGATTTGTAAAGTGAGGACAGAAGCCCACTTCTCTAGGTTCTTTTCTCTCTTGATCTTTTTGAGAAAATTATTGATCTTTTAATGTTTTTCATTTGATCAATATTTTCTAGTGCTTTTGAAGATACGTATAATATATACCCTCCCCCTGACAATCAGGATTCTGCAAAACAGGTGTGGAGAAATCTTGGGTTACAAATGGATCAGAACAGACGTTGGTGAGACCTGGTTGCCTTATGCTCTTTGGCCACTTTCATGGGCACCCTGATGTGCCATTTATTTCACCACACAATGGCTGTCACCTGGAAGATATCTGATGTCTGTCTACAGAAGGGGCTGTGAGCTCTTACAGAGTTCTGCCCTCTTACCAGCTATACCTCTTCCCCTTCTTGACTTTGGACCTTTTGCTTGATTTTTTTTTATACCTTCCATTTAGTCAATTCACTTCCTCTGCCCACCTTCTCTCTCTCTTCTTCTATCTCTTTCTCTCTTTTCCTCTCTCTCTGCCCCACACTCCTCCCCCACTTTCCAGTTGCTGGCACTTGAATAATGTTTAGATGTCTGACTGAAGCCAACACCAAAGTATTAATTTAAGTCAAATACAAGTACATTTTGGACAGAGAGTGCAATCACTCTAGATAGCTAGCTGAATCAATAAATACTTAAAAATATATACTGCCCATGTATAAATCATACAAGAAATATAATATTCCATTTTGGGATTAACATTTTCATAGAAATCATACTTTACAGAGAGCGAAGGACAAGAAAATAGAGTCTTTCTGTTTGTTTGTTATTTTGTACATGCTGTATTTTTTTATTTCTTTTTGTTTTGTTTTTCTTTTTAATTTGGGGCTTCAGACTTCTAGTACTGATCAGCTTAGAGAAACAGAGACCACTGCATGAGCAGGCCTCCAACATTGTCCAGCAGCCAGGAGACACGTAGATTCTAGCCCAGCCCCTTAACTGGGGTTAAAACCGAGGTCAGGCCTGTTGTGTGGAGACATTTGCAACTGTGTGTTTGTTCACTACCTGCCTACCCTTCACTTACCTACATATTTCTTGAGCCCTTAAAACATTCCAAACCCTGTGGTCACTAACCTCAGGTGACACAAAGTTTAAAGGACCAGAAACTTGACTGCAAGGAGTTAATGGAGTGAACAGTCAGACCAAAGAAATGGGAGCAAAGGACACAGACAGACAGACATTTCTCTCAAGCCAAAGTCAATAAATAAAAATGCACTCCCTGTGCCCACTACTGCCATTTAAATACATGCAAAGTGTCACGGCATTCTTGTGGTTTGGCATTCTGTGCTTACGGCTGCATTTTTAGTGACTGGGAAAACCTGGTCTCACTTTGAGGGCTTTCACTTATTTACATTGCACATTAAGCAGCTAGTTCTCCTATCATGCAAGCTTCAGAACCCAACTTCAGACGATCGGGAAGACAGCTACTGAAATTATTTAATAGCCCAGATACATTAGAATGCACAGTCATTCTGGAAGTGCTGGTTGTGATTGTGTAATTTAATCTCTTTGTTTCCTGCAACAGGCAGAGCGCACAGTAGAGAAGGGCCCTTGATTTCAATTCTGGTTCCAGTGTTCACTGTACCCCTGGTATTGGGCAAGTCATTATATCGATTAGGTTCTCTGTCACGTTGACCCTGAAAAGGAAGGTAACAATGTTTATAACAGGAAAAAACTTTAAATGAAATGATCAATGTAAAACTCTTAGCGGAATTGCTGTGTCTTCATGAACACGGCAGTTGCCATTTGGAGCATCATCATAATTGCCATATTGTAGATGGTACACTCCCTTCTTTTTTCTTACTTCCCTTTTCTTGGTGTATAGTGTAGAATCTGAAAGGAGGTTGATAGCACACATTTTTCTCATTTGATTTGGATCTGAGAATGTCCTCTACTTCCATTTCAGCTCTACTCAACTGTAGGAAACATTGGTCTTGCAAAGCAGATCCTGAAGGAAGAAAATAAGCTTTGAATAAAACAAATGAGAGCCTGACGGGAAGTCAAAATCGCGAGTAAGAAAGCACTCTCTCGTGCTTATTTTCTGATACATAGCGATATCCATTTGTGGTTCATAATTAAGTATCAATATCATGATTTTTCTATAAGAAATTGCTCAACAGGACTTCTCTCAGCGTTGCCAAGCACATGTTTAGGACCGTATACCTAAGCCCTTTGCGGTGAGAGTGGGGGTCCGCACTGGGCGGGCTGCAGTCCGGCTGGACCCTTGTGCTCTCTGGGACCACAGCCCCCACACCCAGGAACTGAGCGCCCCACAGAGGGGCCGCCAGGGCTCACACCAACGCCTGGGAGGCAGAGGGTGGAAAATACCAGCAGCCTCCTCCCTCTCTCTTTACCAAGGTGACCAGACGTCCCGCTTTGGGCGGGACAGTCCTGATTTTTAACAGTTTGTCCCGCGTCCCGCGGCGTTTTAAAAAAGCCCCGATGTTTGGAAAGAATGCACGACAAGCTAGGGAACGGCGGGAGATAGACCCGATTTTTAATCAAGAACCCCCTCCCCCCTGGTCAATGGTGTCCCGCTTTACCAATGCTAAAATCTGGCCACCTTACTCTTTACTGAGCTAAGTATCAAAGGCTTATTATCCAGCATTTCTAATATTTTGTGGGAAAATATTCATCATCCTCTCTGTGATTTCTTAAGACAAGAGAACATGGGCGTAAAGCAGGTTCTAGGCTTTTTTTATTTCTTTCTTCATGGTAACACTTGCCCAGCTTTCCAGAACTCTCTGCAGTAATTCTCACGACCCTAAGACATGTACCTGGTCCTTCCTCACAGCATTTCATATCTAGAATCTCTTTATCCTAGAGCTGAGTCGGGATCCAGAGGATAAAAAAAACTCAGGAGTTCTTCATTTATGGAGTGGACACATGACAGCCACGGAAGCCTTTTATCGTGTTTCCTTAGATGGAACCTTCCCTGGTGGTAACGTGTAACACAAGATGACACAGATAGGGGTGGACTACTTTACGAACCTCTGTGCAAAGCGTGCGGGCCGGGACACCGTGAGCTAAACCAGCTCGTGCATCGTGCTTGTGTGCCCGCTCTGGGCTGCATGGGCCGGTCTGCTGGGCATCTGCCATTTTAACATTGGAGTGGATCTGGGATTGCAGAAACCGGTGAAAGAAAATTTTCTGTCTTACTGAAAATTAGAGATAATGGTAAATCGGCAAATGTCTTGTCAATGGAAATCATTGTTAAGCTATTTCAGAAAGTCAATACCTTCTACACGGGCAAACGGGGGGCACATCAGCACATTTACTCCAACTTCTTTTTGCTGGTGTGATCCTTGGTCTTCCCTACCTGCTCAATGGAAATAAAAAATGGTCCTCAGGTCCTGATTTCTCTTGACTCGAAGAGCTGGTGCAGACCTGCCCAGAGAACCTGACTTCTGGGGGAACGGCAGCAAGGGGATGGCAACAGACCTCCAATTGTTCCCTAATCCTCGTGACATTCACAGAGCGACGTGGCCCCTTGTCTGGTGAAGGACAGAGTTATAAACGATAGGGTCTAACAGTCATTGTCCAGCAGGTCAGCTGACGCATCATCTATGCATCTATCCGCTGCGTGGGGGGCACGTCCTGCCTTATTCTGGGTGTGCTTTTGCCATTGAAGAGACAGACAGATGCACACACAGACAGAAAACACTAAAGCTCCTCGTCTTGTTGTCACTCAGGGTTATGACCTTTCAGTGCAGTGGCCCACCTGTGACACACTGGACATTTACAGACTTCACATCTCTGTACACACGGGGCAGGGGCAGGACGGTTCATCCTGAATTCTTATTTAATGGCCCGTCCATTGTGCAGCCTACATCTCCCCGATGCCCGTGCGGGCTGCGTTCTGCTCTGTGCTGAGTGCTCTGTATAAAGAAGGCCCATCTCTCCAGCGTGAGCAGTCAGGAGGCCCCAAGGGCTCTGGGGCGCCCTCCATGAGTGCGGTACGTCTTACAAAGTGAACGATGGGGCTTCATTTATTGCACCGTAAATGTCGTTAAAAATGTCTGCTCCTCAGCACTTCCTCGGTGTAAAACATGGTCATCCTTTCAGATCGCATTGGCATTTCTTAACAGATTTTTTTTTGGAAAGAAGGTGTGTGTGTGGAGGGGCGGGGGGCGGGGGCCAGAGCCGTCTGCATAGTTGTACATCATTAGTGGTGACATGGGTGCCTTCTGCGTACGTGGATGTGGGGCCACACGGGGTGGGAACTGAACTGGGGCGCCTCTGCATGGGGGACGAGCACCTTCACTGTGGAGCATCTCTGTGGTGACCAGTTGGGCTGCGGTTCAGCGTACGGGGTTGCATGGGCTGGGGTAGGGACTCGAACCCCAGCCCTGGGATTGTGCGGCCAGTGCTCAACCGCTGAGCTATCCCGCACCCCCACACTGGCACCTCTTTTGAGACGCGAGCTGACTCGGGGCCTCTGAGGGCCACCGGCGGGAGCTCTGCTGGTCAGCTGACCCTGCACTTGGGGCACAGAGACCAGCCCCCAGAATTCCACGAGGAGCTTATCGGTGCTTGTGGGGCCCCCCTGACCCGTGGGCTTTACTGTATTCGTCATGAAGAGCCAGCTTCCTGGTCGAATCCAAACAGAATCGCTACTTTCCTGTTTTCAGTGGACTTTGAAAATATCAATGTTTTCCAACATCAACTGCCAGTGTTTTGAAGGGATTTGCATTTGAGACTAGAGTGTTCTTGTGTTAGATTTTTACCTCCTAGGCTCTGGATTCAGAATTCTGACTCGAAACTCCAATTCTGAAAATGAGGATGAAAAAAAACAAACATAGTCATATCAATAGCAATACTTTGATATGGTCGCTTTTAGGCTAATGAAGTGGTCTGTGTAAATCTCTTAGCGCAATGCCTGACTCATAGAAAGCTCTCCAAGAACGAGGGGTCGGGGCTGGCGCTGAGCGGAACAAACGTTAAGAGGCACGATTTATTACTTCTGTTAATCCCGTGAAATCTGTCTCAAACTCCCTCCATCAGGGTGGCCCTGAATCCAGTGTGAGTTTCTCCTGAGAACATTCCATACTTTTCTGGTGTGGTGAGGGTCCCGAGGCTCATGGATTTTCCAGAAAGTGTTTCTTCTTCCAGTCTATTTGTCCTCCTCACCGTGCTGTTGATGGGTTCTAGGAGCAGCCAGGATGATTCTAGACAACAGCAAGGCTCTCTGAAATGAGGATTTCCTGGAGGCTCTGGGGACTAGCATGTGGCCGGATGCCTAAAGGCCAACGGCTGATGTTGGATTCATGATAGAACACATCACATTCATTGAGCCGAGTTTCTAGAAGGACAGAGTAGGAGACTTATTATTGTACTTTAGTAAGAAAGGTGAGAAAATCAAGTGCCAAAGGGGCTCCGTATCCCAGCTGAGGTTCCCTCTCCACTCATGGAATCAAATCTGAGACCCACGTCTTCTGACTCCGGTCCTGGGTGACACTCCTGCCCTGCAAGCCACCTTGAAGCTTCATAATCCTTCTCTCTATGAGCAAATTTGAATGATCCATTCAACTACTATGGAGAAGAGTGAGCAAGGGCACTTTGATGGGTAAAGCGCTCAGACCAGGGCTGTCAGGGGGGCAAATGTGGGGTGAGGGACAGGAGCGGCATTAGACAATGAACGGAAAAGCACCTTTTGGGGGCCGGAGATTTCTGTTCAGCAAGGAAGACGTTTCCCGCCAGTTCTGGGTCTGGAAACATTTTACTTCCCTTCTAACATCTAGGGGGCCTTCAAACCGCCCTCAGAAGATTGAGCTGAGCAGCACTAAGAGGCCATTCGGGGGAAAGAAAGGGCGTCACTTCCAGCCTAGCGTGACAGGCAGACCGCATGCAGAAGGGCAGCCACCACTGTCTTCCTCACCGGAACCTCCCGGGAGCAACTCTCATGGCGCCGGAGCCAGAAGCACGTGTGAGAAACGTTTTGTTCCTAAGAGGAAACGCTGGGTAATTTGGGACTTGGAGGGAGTGGTAACTCGTCACAATGGGACGATCACTATGAACATCAGGGTGAACCAGTGGGTGGAACAAGGACGGCCTGTGAAGGAGATGACACTTAAGTGAGTCAGAACAAAGGAGGGGGAGGGAGATGCAGATGGAGCGAACGCAGGACTTGGGGTTTCACCTGAGTGTTTGCTTGACTAAGGTTTCTGCCACTTTCTTAGGGAAGAGAGGCCTGCAGTTCATGTGACGACTTCCTTGCGCCGAGAGGGCTTGCCTATCGCCTGTGTGCTGCCGCCAGCAAACGCCACTCTGCTGGGGTTGGTTTGAGTAACTCTCTACCCCACTTGCCAATGGGCCCGAGAATAGTCGCCGGCATCGCTTGCAGCTGTAGAGTTCACTCCGAGCTGACCCACGGATGACAGTCCTAACCTCACCCCCCTGGTTTGTCATGAAATTGCTCACTTTTGTTATTATTTTCACATTGCTCTAGTATAGCAATAGTTTTTGGAACCAAATGGCATCATGCGACTTATAGCATTCTGTTTATAGGAGTGGTATCTCCATTTACAAAATATAGTATGGTTGATCACGGAAAATGTCAACTCCTAGCCAACGCGGCACCCATCCATGACATGTTCACAAATCGTGAATGGATAGCCCTCTAGGGGCCTCCCTCCCCAGCGCTTCCCAACAACGCAAACTGGAGAACTACCTGGAGTGGTGACTGAGCGGCCGAAGGCCGGCCGCCACGTGTGCTCTGCCTCCCACACAACCTCACTGAACGGAGCTGCAGTCTCATGTCTGGTTCTGATCATCCACTTTTCCAATTACATGCCCCAGGTTTGGGGTAACACATCTTACCCTAAACGACAGATAGGACCTCTGTGATGCCAGTGACCTCTTACGATATACATTGCAGAGGAGCTGGGTGTTGGAGCCCTTCAGCCACGCGGCACGGCGGTGGTGTCACGGATGCGGGGGTCCACTTGCAGGGAAAGCCAGGTAGAAGCACGTAAGCACGCAGCCGCCCCTGTGATGGGACCCAGGCCTCCCTGCAGGCCCCGTGCTCCGCGTTATGCACCAGCGCACGAGCAATGATTAATGAGTTGGCAGGAACTCCAGAAGGTTAGAGGAACGATGCGTATTTAGTTTAATGATGAGATGGTTGACAGCCGACCTGAGAATGACGCTCAGGAATGGGAGAGAGTTCCTCCAAGGATGGCGACCATCTGCTCTCCGTCTTCAGTGGGCAAAGGGAGACATGAGCGGAAATGAGCTTAAACTGCATCATAAGGTAATAATTTGAGTTATAAAGAACTTCCTGAGGCTGGAATGGGTTACCATGGAAAGGGATGGAATCTCCTTTCCTCAAGGTCTTTAAAAATAAGTTCTGTCCAAGTTGGTTACGGTTTGGGGGTTCCGCTCAGCCCAGAGGCGGGACCTGGTGCAGAAGTTCATGCGCGGCATCACCTGAGCCCTTACGCGGTGCTTCTTCTCCATCGCTCTTGCTCACGTGTTTCCTTTGTTTTTCACTTTTTATGTACAAGCCCGACGTGTGTTCTTTGGGCGAAAACCGCACGAGGTTTGGCACGTGCGCGCAGTCACGTAACTACCACCACAATCAAGCGGGGCACTGTGCTCTTCTGAGTTTATACGCTTTAATCTCTACCGTTAGGACCCCCCTTTTCTCTAGACACACGTGTTCATATGTAACATCTGTGAGAGGTCAGCGCCGGATTGCCCTCTCCAACCCCGTGTCTTCAGCGGGCGCTGTTGATGGGCTAGCTCTACGGGGAGAGAGGAGACTTCCCTCCTGTCATTTCCTCCAGACAGGGAGTAGTCAGGACGACTTCGGAGGATGGTGACTCTGTTTCTGCTGTGCTCTGTGATAGAAGTTCACAGCCTGACGGGGGAGGAATGGCGTTAGACACTGAGACAGAAAACCGGGGAGGCCATCTCTGAACAGAGTGGATTCAAAGGGGCGTCTTAGGACAGCTGGGCAGAGACCCCCATGGGTGCCAAGGTCGCTAGGTGTGTCCTCACCCACACGCTTCCGGAGCCGTCCCTCCTGCACTCAGGAAGTTGGGGACACTGCTGGCTTGACGGGAATGGTGTGTACCGCCTGGATAAAGACGACAGCTGACTGTCCAGGAAGTGTTTCCAGAGTGGAGCTGGTTGGAAGGTGAGGCTTCGGGTTTCTGGCATCAGGAGCTCAGGACGTTCTGAGAAGCCTGTGCTCACGAAGCGAGGTGTAGGTGGAAAAGGTGTACCCCATCTCTCCAGAGGGGACACCCCTGCTGCCTCCTCAATGACTGGGGCTCAGAGGTGGGGTGGGAGTGAGGAGGAGCCCTGGCGGTTGGCCTCTGGCCCTCTTGTCCTGAATCCAGGCACATTGCAGCAGACATGCTATGAAAACGGAACAAAGAAAGAGAAAAGCAAGTTCCACGGGGACAGAGGCTGCCCCCCAACCAGGCCAAAGGGGTTGCACTCACGTAAAGGCCGCAGGCCGCAGAGGGACCCGTGGGCTGCAGAGCCCGCCCTTGCCCAGGCCAGAGAGCCGCCTCCTAGAACTGTGCCCCCCACAGCAAGGGGTAGGCGGCAGGGAGGGCGTGGCGGGGTTGTGGGCAGAGGCGTGACGGGCGCGTGGCTGAGCCCTGCTTTGTGGGGCTGCACACGCAACAGTTAACGAATGGAGTGCCACCCACTCGTCAAGGCTGACCGACAAGGTCGTTGCACACACAACATGTGCACGTCAGCCCTTCCGAGAGCTGGTCCTGGCTTTGACTCTCGTGATCCGCCCTCAGGAACCCATTGCTCTGCTCACAGCCACCGTACTTCAATGACTTCCTCTTTTCAGGAAGGTGAGTGCTGAGTTTACGAGAAGTTCCGCGGTCTCGCCTTTTCTCTCCTCTTCTCTGTCTCCATTATACGATGCCCACTTCGTCTCTGTCCACCCTCCCTTTACCACATCGCCAATCGTGGCCCATTTGGCCAAATTCAGAAGGAAGAAATAATACACACATACGCACACGTATACAAAACGCACGTGTGTGGATGCAAAGCACGTGGTATATGTGTCATTTAGTAGACTTAGCTTTCATTAGCAGAAACTGCTGAACTTGCGTCTGTCTTTGGGAAACCCTCTTATCTCTCAGAGGGTTCAAGATTACAAATTACCCTCCACACCAACAAGGCCTGCCCCTTGGTTCCTACCCACCCAAATCTTTGGAGAGGCCAGGGGCAGTGTGTGACCGGGACTCTTCTGCTCCCGTGAATGCCCCGGGCTGGCCGGTGTGACCCCAGCAGTGCCCCATGCGGCGGTGAGGGGCTGACCAAGGCTGCTCTCCCGGCCTCAGCCGCCTGCATGCCCTCAGCTCCCCACTCACACGGGGGTTCCCTGCTTAGACGCCGCAGGGTCCTTTGGCTCAGCCCTGCCGTTCCTGAATTGCGCTGCCGTGAGTCGCACGGGGCATTGCTGCAGGGGGAGGCTAAGACGCCCTGCCCCCACCCGTGGGGTCGTCTCTGCAGCTGCTGGGGAGGGACTCGGGTTTCAGAAGGTGAGCTGTGGAGGTGGGGTCCGCCGCGCAGGCTGTGGATTCCTGGAGTGAAAAGGATCGTCCTGCTGGGGGCCAGGCCGCGTTTCCTAGGTCCCGGCCTCGCCCCCATGAATAGGGAATCTGAGAAGCCAGAGAGCAGGGGGATTAGCCTGTGTGGAGTCAATGTTGATCTTTCCTCACCTGCTTTTAACAAGTCTTCTCGCTGAAATATGTTTTTATTAAATTTTAATCAAAAGCACAAAAACAGATTGTTTATCATAGGAAAGACTGACCTTATTGTAAGCTCGCCTTCCTCCCCTGGCGGCGGCCTCGGAGATGTTAGCAACTTGACACTAGAGAGGCGACCTCCATTCAGGAGCTCAGGAGCGGGAGGGCCAGGGGCCCGCGGAGCAGCCGGCTGAGGAGGGGGCGCTCATGGCGCTGCTGTCTGGCCCCTGCGTCCCCTCCCCACCGCCTCGCCCAGGAGAGCCGGGCTTGCTGATCGTTCTACCCCCCGGCGCTGGAGGTGGCGGAGCCAGCCGGTGCCGGACTCAGCGTCCTCGTTCACAGGCCTGGTCCTCTCGGAGCCGTCGCTCGTCAGCCTGCATCTCAGGGTGGACAACGCCGAGCAGCCCGCGTGCTGTGCTCTGGCCTCCGTTGATCTCAGAGGGAAACTCTTGGTTTCTTGTTAGGGAACGGCCTCACCAGCGCACAGTAGGTGCTGGTAAAGTGCGCTTTCCAGATGGACAGGGACGCGCCCCCCGCGTGTGGGCTGGGGGTGTTAGGCTGTGTTTAACAGCTTTCTGTTTTTCCTCTGAGCTCACAGTTTCCATGTGAACAGCAAAGTGATGAAAGTCAAACAACATCCTAGCTTGAGATGGATTAGAAATAATTAAATAGGATAAGATTGTTATCTTCTGCAAAAGATAATGCTATTTTATAATATTTACATTATATAACATTTTATTTTATGTGTTATGTCTGCTCTAGAATTATTTTGTGATAAAATAGTTACCAGATTTTTTTTATCTACTTTAGTCAGCAGAGGGAAGAAACGATCAACTCGAGTTAGATGTCTTTGACCTTGAAAACCTCCCTGTACCTTGAGCTATTAGTGAGGGACTTCCAAAGCCAGCTCACTGCTACGTCTTCCCTGGGCTTCCTTCTGAAAGCACAGGACAGATGCAATAAAAGGCAGAGGCTCCTGGCGCCAGGAGCAGGGAAGAGCCAGAGAGAACACAGTAAGCACTTTTACACTTCCACTAGGGCGTGCGTGCCAGTCTCGTGCTGGTTTTCCCAGCTGCTTCTCCGCAGAGTAATCCAGGAGAGACCAGGGGCTTCCAGCCTTCCTCCTGCTAGTGAACGAGCTTCCTGACGACATGTCTGTTCATTGGCCATTGTAAGGTGACCAGATTTTAACATTGGTAAAGCGGGACACCACTGACCGGGGGGGAGGGGGTTCTTGATTAAAAATTGGGTCTATCTCCCGCCGTTCCCTAGTTTGTCGTGCATTCTTTCCAAACATCGGGACTTTTTTAAAACGCCGCAGGACGTGGGACAAATTGTTAAAAATCGGGACTGTCCCGCCAAAAGCGGGACGTCTGGTCACCTTGCCATTATGTTATGCCTGTTCTGAAGGGAGGGGCTCCCAGAATTCATTAGATTGCCGTTCATCGTTCCAAGTGTGTGTTTTCACACTAGGAACAAAATAACGTGAATTTTGCTCAAATTGAGACGCACATCTAGGGCGAGAGGAGAGACAAGAGAATGGGGGCTCACCGTGAATGTTCTGCGTGGCACCAAGCGCGAGCCTTTGCAATTCCCGTGGACCGTGGATCTGGCGCTGCTTCCCCTCAGGGATGCAGCATTTTACACGCGAGGCCCTTCCGTGCGAGGTTCAGACCACAGCAGCCATACCCCCGGCCCGTAGCAGAGGTGAATTCCAGTGGCACCGAGACCCATGGAGTCCAAGGTTGGTGATGGGTGAGGTCCAGCCAGCTTTCTGGGTGACATGATGCGTCCACATTAAAATGTGAGAACCGGTGGTCAGTAGGTAAGTCAATGGCACGCTCTGAATTGCACCCTCTAAATTCACAGGGCAGGATCCTCACACCAGCACCTCAGACCATTATTGTTATTATTATTATTATTTGACAGAAAGAGAGAGACAGACACAGACAGAGAGAAGGAGGAGGGCCCGGAACAGTCTCCATAGTTGCACATCATTAGTTTTCTATATAGTTTCACTCCACAGGTGGGCTCGGGGCTGTGCAGGGCAGGCACCAGGCTGGGGGCCTCCTGCATGGGCCCCGGCCAGAACTGAACTGGGGGCACAACCCCAGCTCAGCATATGGGTCTGCACAGGCCAGGACCGGGACCGGGACTTGTCCTCGGACCTCGGGGCTGCAAAGTGAGCACTTAACCCGCTGAGCCCTCCCGGCTTCCCCTCACTGCTGAAGCTTTTGATACAAGTGCAAACACAGCAACCAACCCTTCCCTGGTATGTGCGGCTTTTGAAAAAGATGATTTAAAATCTCCCGAGACTCAAGTCTGTCCTAAGATGTAGCTGGGTTTGCGTAATGTCCCCTTGACTGGCGTCTGGAACTCTGCTGGGTGTTCTGAGGTAAATTGAAGGCCGGGGAGGACACAGGCAAGTGTGCCCGGAAAAAGGCCACGCTGAGAGTGTGCATAGCAGGTATTGAATTCTTGACGAAAGAGAATAAATGTACTTATTAAATTATCCTTAACACCGCCTGTGTGTTAAGAACCTTCACATGTGTTGTCTGTAAACCTGACAACTTTGCAAGACAGAAACTGATATTTATGCTGCACCAATAAACTATGTGTCCGTGAAATTAAATAAGTTTCCCAAGACCACACAGCTGAGGAGTGCTAATTCTACACGCGAACCTGCATCCTACTATCCCATGACCCTGTGCCTCCATTACCCCAGGCAACCCATCTGGGCACGGCCCTCGGCATGTCCGACGGGGCTCCCAAGGACCCTCTACAGAAGTGCACAACTGGGCAATTGCAAAACTGAATTTAGAACTGGTTCACTCGTTAGCAAAGAAAGATAAGACGTAGAGTTCGTTGCATCTGACAGTTACCTTATGGGGTTTTG
Source organism: Craseonycteris thonglongyai (assembly GCA_004027555.1). NCBI lineage: Eukaryota > Metazoa > Chordata > Mammalia > Chiroptera > Craseonycteridae > Craseonycteris > Craseonycteris thonglongyai. The sequence goes on from PVKE010000377.1 coordinate 53,938, forward strand.
TTGTTGTTCTCCAAATTGTAGTTGCAAAATTAGTCAAATTCCAAAATAAGGTGGTTAGAAACCCTCTAAGCTGGAAAGAAAAAGTGATATTTAGAATGTTCTTAATCCCAGTCTTCATAGATTTGTACAAAAAAATATTTTGCTGAACATATCCCAAAGTAATTTAGATAGTGGATCGTGAGAGTTGAGATCCATTGTTTGTAACTTTAATAGACTAAATAGTTGGTAAATTTCTCAAAGAAAGGAAAATGCATTTAATCTGAATGGCAGGAGGATATTTATGTTCATGTTATCTTTGCACTTGCGGACTCACTTCAGGATGTGGGAATTGGGTAAAAGACAGGATACTTTTAAACCCAGGGATCTTTTAGGAAAAGTAGCCTTTATTTGGACTGGGCTCGGGATAGGGCTCTCAGTTTAATCCTCTGGCTGCTTTTACAATCTGTTAGAGGCTCACTCTAGTTTTCCTGATTCGTGGCCATCAGCCGACATTCCTCCAGCTTTCTCCCTATTTCTCCTCTCTAAAGCCTCACAATGAAGCAAATAAAAATGAACCAGCACACCAGGCACACCACATGGATTTGGGATTGCCTTTGGCCACTGCTACTAGCCTGCAGAAGTCCCCGTCCTGCGCGATCGGGTGGATTGGGGTCTGGGAACGCCAGACTGGTCAGGTGTAAGGGGATCTCCCAGCCTCAGCCCCTTGTCCTTCCATCCGTCAGCACCTTTTCAGGGGCTTGGGAGGCTGGCGGAAGCTCAGGGGAGCTACCTGTTGTCGGACCTGCAGGGCCGGAGGGTTGGCTCACAGGGGTTTTAAGTTTGGACCAGAAGACTCATTCTGCACTGTCAGTGACGAGAGGAGACGTGCCCTGAGGCCATATCAGTAACCCACTATCGCCAAATTGAAATCAGTTAAAGCGTAAAGTCGAGCGGAAAATACCCAACCGTTCTGAAAATGACTACACGTGGCTCATTTTCTCTGTTTCTGGCCTGTGATAGGATAGGATACCAGTCTATCCTAAAGGAGAATAAACAAATATAAAAGTCTTATTTTTCTCAAATGAAAGGACACAGTCAGAGACGGTTGGGGTGACTCTACTGTCTTTAGTCGGGTCCCCTTGAACCACTCCTCAATGCCACACAGTCACTACTAGATTCTGCCCAAGTCGTCTGCAAGGGGAGCCGTTGAAATCATAGATTAGAAAGATACAGGGTCACAGTCCGTTCCTCCGGGGACCACGCTGGCCACATTTCTTGGAGATTGGAGCTTCCGCACATACAGCCACCAAGATGCTTTCCGACACACAGCTCTGCACATTCGCACACGCCCCCCTCGGCCTCAGAGGACTGAGTTTGTCATTGAGATTGTCACAGCACACGCTGTGCCCTGGCCCTCTCCAGGGGAGATTCCAGGTGGGGATGGACAAGGACACACGGTCCCTGAGAGCGAGGTGGCCTCCGCTCTCAGGAGACACGCAGGGAAGTACCGCTGTGATGGCCACCCAGAAGGCCTTTTCCCCACGGAGCCCCCTTTTCAGGATGGGGAGCAAGCTGGGGACCCACTCAGCTCCACCTGTCGCTGTAGGGCTGACTTAGGTTAGAAGAGGGGGAGGGACAGGTGGGATTTTATTTTAAATCTGCCCAGTCATGATGTGAGCACTGCCCCGGAATGTACGTATAGGAACATCTTCAAAGACTCTCACCTGCCCTGGCGACCGATCCCGATGAGCCACAACTCAGTGTCAGGGAGCCCTTGCCCACAGCGAACCGGAACTCTCCACACTGTCATTTCAGCCCCTTCCTTTCGTTCCGCCTTTAGGAAAACAGCAGAGCTGGCGGCCACTGTCTCGTGGGGCAGTCTCCGTATGTTTTCAATATAGAAGCTGGATCGCTGCGGCCATCTCTCCTTGAAATGACACGTGGTGGGTCAGAAGGATGCTGCAGGTGCAGGGGGTCCAACCTTGGGCCTTCCCTGGGCCAGACCAGAAGAAGAATTGTCTTGGGCCACACATACGATACAGGAACACTAACCATAGCTGACGAGGTGAAAAAAGACACCACACCAAAACTCATAACGCTTCAAGAAAGTCGACGAGTTTGTGTAGGGCCCCATTCAAAGCCATCCTGGGCCGCCTGAGGGCCGTGGGGCTGTGGGCTGGATAAGTTTGCTCTAGATAGTCTGTAAGTCAGGGCAACAAACCCAAGAGGTTTCCCACCACAGGTCGCCAACTATCTCTTGACCATCCAACGGTTCAAGCCACCGGGTTAGGACTGTGGACGAGTGAGCCGAGGAGGCTCACAGGCCCCACAGCCTGGCGGGCAGGGCGAGCCTCCTCGTCACCTCCCGGCTGCTGGCCCAGGACCCACGGGGAGATGAGCTGGAAGAGAGACCTCTCGTGGAAGGGTGACCCCAGGGTCTACAGGACGCACGTCACCCTCTGCCACTGCAGCAGGGGAGGGGCCCCATGTCTGTGAGAGTGACAGGGCAGAAAGCTTCATTTGTAACTGTTTATGTATAACTATATATATATATATATATATATCTTCATGCTTCTTTTCATAGCTTTTCACAATTCCATGATTTTGGACCTAGTCTGTCGTATTGATTGCTCATTATTTCATGGTTTTGTGCATTTAGTAAGTAAGCATTCCCTGTATGACATGTGCTTCATGATAACGTACAAACCACAGAATGAAGTGCCGGCAATTTGGGTGTAGAATGAGGCTCGGAAACCCCATGGTAGAGAGGGAGGGGCGAGCCAGAGGGCTGGCACCGGGAAGGGAGACCCAGGCTGTGACGTGGTCACCAGGCAGCACACGACGGGCACCCTGACCCGCCTGGGTCACTTCACCAGAATCGGGCAAGACAGACACAGGCCACAGTGGATGACCTCTCAGGACCAGCGTGGGTACAAAACACCATTACTGCAGGTGTCCTCTGGGTGAACTTCCATTTTCCAGAAGCCAAATCAGTCCATGTATAAAACGGACAGTGACTGAATGAGTCAGGAGCTGGGGACCCAGACCGTCGCTCTGGACAGGATCTGCCACCCACGAGCACCGTGTCTCAGCAGAGGGACACCAGGCCTCTCGGTGTGTCCCAGAGGCCTCCACGACTGAGCAGAGTTAATAGACCCAAGGTCAGGACTATTTAGCGTTGCTGTGAGCAGTTTTGCAGATAAGAGTCCTTCCACGGAGCGCTCACCCTTGCCGGAAACGGGGAGGCACGGACTGAACCAGACATCACCCCGCATTTGTCAGCAGCAGACAGCGGTGGGATCCCCCTCACAACGGGCTCGAGACGCTGGAGCATCTCCAAGGCGCACTAGACGGTAGCATTCCAGAATGAGGAGCCGCCGGCTGCCAGCGCGCTCCTATTACCCCTGTCTCATCTCACCTGCTCTGTGCCCTTAACGCCTTAACGAGGAAAATATTTTTAAACCGTCTGAGTGGCACCCTTAAAAACCGTATGAAGACCCGTGCGCTCTAGCATTAAAAATGCCTGTCCATACTCCACTTGTTCCAGGAGGACTCTGTGTTCTGACCTTAAAAAAAAAACCAAAAATGAATTGAGACAAAGATCTACGTGCAAATGACTTTTAAACAAGTGTCCCCAGGAGAACCTGAAATCTATAGAGTCGTCTCTAGCCCAAGAACCTAACCCCGATCCCTTAGCTGTCAAAGCACATCGAGTCAAGAGATACGAAGTAAATATGGGCACAGCACACTCTTGGTATAGGCCAGCGAGTCTTGGTGGTGTGCCGGAGGTGGCAGGGGATGCTAGACACCCACACGGGGCTCCCCAACCACAGAGGTGCCTGCTCCCAGCCCTGCACTGTCCACGCAGGCAGCACTGAGTGACACGGCGACACCGTGACGTGCTGGTAAGAGCTTGTGGTCTGCAACTAGACAGCACGCCTCTATCAGCTGAGACGTGTGCCCAGAAAAGTCAACAACGAAACGAGTCTGATTCTGTCTGTCCAAATGGGTCATGCGCGGGCTGCCTTGGATTCTAAGGCTGCAGGAGCAAATCCCCACAGACTGGGTGGCTTACGCAGCAGAAATCAGTTTTCTCGGAGTTCTGGGGCCAGAAGTTCTAGATGACCGCGTCGGCAGGGCGGCTCCCTCCGAGGCTGACGCATCCGGCTCAGGCCGGTCTCCCACCCGCTGTGGCTGACCAGCCGTGTCTGGTGGTCCTTGGCTTGTGGAAGTACCACCAGTCTCGCCGTCACGTTGCCATGGGGTTCTGGTGGGGATGTCCAAGGCCGCCTTTGTAGAAGGATGTCAGCCGCTGGGATTGGGCCCAGCTTACTACATACGACCTCACCTTAATTGGTCCCTTGTTCCCCGCTGCCTGCCACGTCCTGAGGCACTAGAGGCTAGGACTTCAGCACACGAGCTTTAGGGGGACGCCACGCAGCTCTCAGCGGTGCTGTGAGGAGGAAGGGAGCTGACTTCTGAAGCACTGAGCACGCAGCAGCGAGTGCTGCCTGACGCTGCGCCATCTCAGGGCCACTGTGGCTCCCAGAACCCCACCCTGAACGTCCCCGACAGACTTTCACCGCTTCGCTCCGGCTCGGAGAGCGCTCCGCCAACAACCGAGAACACGAAGCGATTGGTTATTGAATTACTCAAACCAAGAAGTGGAATTATGGAGATTTGCCCAACTTACTTTCTGAGAAATGGAAACCATGTCTTTTGTTAATGTGTCCCTAGAACACCGGTAACTGCCCACCCTCAGCTGGGGTCTCGAAGAAAACCTCAAGGAATTCCGAAGACCAGGACCCTTACTGTCCTCACCGTCAGGGAACTAGGACGCTCTCTGAACAACCTTGCAACTGATAGGATCGTTTAAAACTGTGCTTCCAAATAGATACGAGATCAACAGAAACTATCTCAAGTCCTTGAAGCACGTGCCTGGGGCAGAAGCAGGTTACGGTCTGCAGCAATGAAGGGAATCTGTGCAGCAGAGGGCAGGAGCCGCTCAGACGGTGCTGTATGGAGCAAGGGGCCTGCCCTGGCCTTCAGCGTGAACCTGTCTCGTCCGGAGGCTAAGGCACGTGTGAACGGGGGGAACTGTCCACCACTCCTGGCCTCTGTTTTATTGCAAAATAAAAAGATTCATGAGGAAGCCGGGATGGCTCAGTGGGTTAAGCGCTCACTTTGCAGCGCCGGGGACCGGGGATCGAGTCCCGGCCCCGGCCCGTGCGGACCCATATGCTGAACTGGGAGCTCCCCCAGCTCAGTTCTCTCTCTGTCTCTGTCTCTGTGTGTGTCTCTCTCTCTCAGTCAAAAATAAATAAATTTAAAAATATATATATATTAAAAAAGATTCAGCTAGATTTATCTGAGTTACATCCCAGCTCGGAATTATTTCAGCCTTTTCTCAGAACCTGCGTGCGTCCACCAGGTCACACCTATACAAGTTAATTCTTCTACATTTTCTGTAGAACCGTCCTACAATTAAGTAGGAAGCACTTGTTAGCTGTTTAATTTTCCCATTGCCTTAGGTGCTGTCTGCACTCAGGGGAGGCCGGGACCCCATAAAGAGAACACCCCAATCACACGGAGCCCATGTGTGGCTGTGAGAGAACAAATCAATGTGGGGAGGTCTAGGGCACTGGGGTAGACGCAGGTTCTGCAAGCAGTTGCCTTTTAAACTTGAATCAAGAGGCTTTCCTGGAAGAAGCTGAGTTAGCACATCCCGAGCACGTAGGAGCTTGGAATGCACGTTGCATGACAGAATGAAAACAACGAAAATGATACCTGTGTCGGCTAAATTAAGCATTTCCCTCAAAATAGAGACCAGAGTTTAAACCACCATGAACTTTGTTCCGTATTGACATACTCACAGAGAAAACAATATCCATTTCCCTTATTTTTTATTAAATTTTAAGTTATTAAATTGAGGGCACGGATCGTTTTACAGCTTATCAAAGTTCCTGTGAAATAGCAAATGAAACTATGCGCACTGCCCTGTTAGTGACTGAGGTTAAAGCGGCCAGAGCAAGTTGAACAATAATTGCTCGTGCGCAACTCCGGTCCAGATGTTGTGGTGTTTGTTGCTTTCCATAGCGCGAGCTATTTACGGGCGAGCGCCCAGGGAAGCAGAACGTGGGCTCCTTCTTTCTGACAGAAAGGAGGAGCATTTGCCTATCTAAAATTAGATGTGGAGGGGTGGGGAGTGCTGTGAAGGAAGGGGGAAAGTAACCCAAAAGATAACACTGCTCCTTCCAAGTGGACCTAGTTAGTATTTACAATGTGTTAAGTATTAACACATGAGAAAAATATTAAAGCGGGGTAGTTATTAGAAGAAGTATAAATAAAACAGCAACAAATTGTGCACTCAAAATTACAAGCAATTTAGCTTTGCTGCGCTGTACCAAAAAAAAAAACAGAAAAATAACATGAAAGAAATACAATCATTGTGTTAAACTAATGTCGATATATAAGGGGGCTAAAAGTTCATGGAAAGAGAAGAAATATCTCTCTGATGTGGATGAAAAAAATGCATGGATGGTCCTGCCCAGAGCTGTGATCGGATCTGCACAATGTGTTCACCATACACTTCCCACATGAGGAGAGAACCGTGCATACTTTCCGAGTTAGGTTGAGAAGAAATAAACCAGAAACGGGCAGCCGGAAGTGCAGTGTCAGTCTAACTTTCGGGGCAAAACAACCGATGACGACCTTAGCCAGGAAGCTGCGATGCTGAGCGTCCAGATTCTTGCCTGTTATTCTCTTTTCCGTTCATGATACATGTTACTACGCGGGAAGGAAGCATGAGCGGTTGGACACTGAGGGAAGAAATGTGTACTGAGATGAAGAGATTTAAAGCCTTGTCATTTTTAAAGAGTTTTTCTAAATGGCGACTGTGGGTGTGAGTCCAAGGTTTTGAACGCACACATGCGCACGGCCTTTTCGGGACTGTTTTATTCGTCGTGAGCGGAGTGAGCTGTTACACTACAGACATCTGTCTTATTCTATCCAGTCTTTTGCATCATTGCTACACACGTTTTAGTTTTAAAGCAGGGGATATTCTACCAGGAAGAACGGTCATTTTGGCATTTGTAACAATTAGTGCTGCAGCTGAGCTCTTGCTGGACAAAGTCCCCGTGTCTCCTGAAAATTGTCAGCACGCCACCACATGCAGGACCGTGCTCACACGTTCTTAGCCGGTGGGCCCAGGCGCACACTCAGGAAGGTGCATAGTCCCCCAAGAAGAGACGCCAGCTACGGGGGGTGCGTGCAGTGTGGCACAGGCATGTGTGACACACATGGGCAGACCCATTCACACACACACTGGCCCACTCACACACTTAGACACACACACATGCCGATGTACTCCACAGCACAACATGCACACACAGATACGTACACACAGCACACTCACACACAGAAACACACTCACACAAGGAAGCAGTCATATATGCTGACACGCACGTGCACGCTGGCACACGGACACACTGACATGCTTATGCACACTGAGAAGCACACGGTCTGTTGCTCACAATAACACATGCCCATGCGCACACATCTGGGCACATAGTTCCTCACACATATAGCAAATCGCACCAAGTGAGACCTCACACAGTTAACAAATGCACGCACACACACATGCTAGCGTACAGACACATACGCGTGCACTCGCGTGCACAGTGACACACGCACGGCGAAGCACTTGTGCTGGTCACCGGCAGAAGGCAGGACACCGTCTGCAGGGGGAGGGTTCAGGTTGGGCCGCAGAGCAGCCAGTGAAGTGGCTCTTGCTTAACGTGCGGCTGTGGGAGGCTCAGGCCGCAGCCCCGGACGGAGCTTCAGTTCCTCCGCAGCCCCATGGAAGTGCTACCAGGCCAGGCATGAGGCGTCCCTGCTCGGAGGATGGGGGCCAGGCAGCCAACACACGGTCACCGTTTGTCACCAACCCACGGCTTCCCACACCCAATTAGCTAACATTCCCGGGCTTCGAATACCGATTCTGAACTCTCAAAGAACGGCTGGGTCTCACTGTCTGAAACTCCCGAAGTGCTATTTCATTTTGATACTTGTCTTCTGGAGCGAAGCTGGCCCGTGGATGGACAGAAGATAACGCGCATGAAAATGCTCTTGGACTTTGAAATGGCAGGCACGTTGAAATGATCGCGATTTCGAGGATACACGCCTCAAAGACAAGCCATTCATCTTCAGGGCCAGCACGGTGTCACCTCCGCGTCGTGGATGCTGAATGATCCCACGGGTTCGGTGTCAGCTTGTTCACCCACAGTATTGACTGAACAGAGAGTCAGGAGCACACAAAGTGTCACCCTGTTTGTCCCGCGGAAGCTGAGTGTGCAAATCCAGTGCTCTCCCCAGGGAGCCTCCTCTGAACCTAGCCTTGCTCAAGCTGAACTTGGAACACATTTCATGCAACTCCTCAAATGTATGTCTAAGTGACAGGGGCCTGAGACCGTCCTACACGATTTCTGTACGTCGTCCAAACTCTGCCTCAGAAGTGTACTTCAAAACGGCCCGACCTGAGTGAAAATGTCACGAAGGCCGGGGAGGAGTTCCTAAGTGCCCACGTGCTGTGAGCGGAGTCGTCTGGAGTGTGGTCTTCTGAGGTTCGCTTGCACCCTGGCTGGTGACTCACAACAACAATGCAGAAGGCTGCATGTGAGGCGTGGGAGGATGTGGGGCCACGGGGGGCCACGCGGGGTCTCTCCCTCTCTTCCTGGCATCTCTCACTTCCTGTCGGCCTGCAGGGCTGCAGATCGTTGAACGGGAAGCTTTTTCTCCAGCTCCCCTGGCGTGACCGCAGTCACAGCTCCAGACACCAGACAGTAGCAATGAAGGACACCGCAGACCGAGAGAAACGGCCGTTCACCGTGGGGAAGCACACGGCGGCTCAGATCCCCAAACCAATGGCCACCAGATCAACAAGGTACGAAAATAGAACCCTAGCTAATGGATACACCAGGCCAAGCGCAGAAGACATGCACGGCGGTCACAGTCCTTCCAAAAGATGCACAGCCTCCCAAGTGCCCCCAGATATGCAACGTGAGGCAGCAACAGGACGAGAGCTCCTGGCCTTCCTCTTGGCGGCCGCTGAGCCAGCGTCAGGGCTCAGGCGGGAGGCAGTGAGGAGGCTGCACTGTGCACGCGCCGCGGGACACGCTGCTGGGAATCGCCCCCGAGGAGCCTGGCAGCAACGTCACGAGTTAATCTGAGCACGGCCTCTGGCTCTGAGCTCCCGTCCTGGAATCCATTAGGTAGATCCTGACACACGAACAAATACGTAAGTACAAGACTGGCCCTGCTTGGATCATTCACAATAGCCGAGAAACATCAGTAAAAAAATAACTTGATCAAAAGGGAAATGAAGTAAGTTAGAGTTTATTTTTAGACTAGGGTGCCACTACACGACCAGAAGGAGAAACCAACACCCATGCCGGCACGGGAAGGTGCCTAATGATGCTATTACTTCCTTAAAAAACCCAACTGAAGGCGAAGCGTGTCCTACCAACACGTCTGCTATGTGACCTGTTCTCCGCGTGGGTGCGGGCGTTGCAGACGAGCCCTCGTTTGTGTGATAGGAGTTACACCTTCTTGCCTGGAGAGGGAACCACACAAGAGACCTGTCTGTTTGAGGCCTCTGCCCTTTAGCAATTCTGAAAATGTCTTCCTGACATTTTCCCTGTAACTATCAAATGCTTAAAAATAAGTGTGTATCAAAACCTTGGGGGACCGGAACACACATTCCAACTTAGTACAACATGGCTGTTATTTTTACAGACAGCCCCTGCCATGACATGCCACGAGCAGGCTTACCAACCCTGCAATCCGTGTTTTGAGATGGTAATTATCGACAGTCATGAACACCGCAATTAGGCATGAAATTCAATTTGTGGAACCTTGAGCCTCATGCTAATTATAAGCCCTCTCCCAGAATGCCTTGGAGAGCCTGCTCCGTTTTTATTTAAATCTCCTCACACACACATGTGCTTTGTGATAGGCATCCAGTGTCTTGGTCGGGAATGGTACTTTTAACCAAAGGCTTCCACACGAGTGAGGAAAACACAGTACATGTCATTCGAATAGACTCGTCCTGAGGAAGGAAAGGCACTTACATAGAATTTTCAACACCTTGACACTGTGTTCGTGGTGCCATCCTCAGTAGTAAACAGAGAGTTTCCCCATCCCAATCACAAGTGTGACACAAGGTGAAGTTTAAAAGACCCTTATGTTAATTAAGGGAGACTTCAGACTTAGCACACGTTTGATTAGTGGCTCAGCCCAAACGTCGGCAAGCTTTGTAAGTGTCCCTCTGTGACCCCGTTATTCTCAAGCAACTTGGGCTTCTCTGTTTACGTCTGGTTTCGCCAAATCTCCGTGCACTCACTCTTGCCTCCCCTCTTGTTAGTGGGCCGTGGAGGGTCTTTCTCGCGGCTTCCCCTCAGCTGCGTGAGGAACAGTTCTCGTGCTGCCGAGTGGACCCCAGTCAGTCTGAAACGAGTAGGGTTGTCATCAAGAGAGACCATCAGCTCTACCAAGAGGAATGTGACTTCCCGGCCAGGGGCCAGCCTTTTCACTATTGCAGTACGTGTTGCACGATTCCTCTGTCCACGTAAGCTGATGAAGCATAGAATTTACTTGGGTAGCTTGTCTCATCGTGGAGGCAAGTATGGGGCAGTGGGGAGACCCCTCCCTGGGGAGCCGTGACCGCTCTGCAGCTGTGTAAACGACCTGCCTTTTCATCTCTGGGCACCCTGCTCTGTCATCTGGGAGCGCGGTGATGCCTGCCCAGCAGGCCGCGAGAAGTAGAGTACTGATGAGAGGATGTGGCTGGCGCTGAGCACGTGGTAGGTTCTCCACTATTACTGCCGCGGTGGGGTTCCATTTCAGAGTATTTTTATCGTCAGGCCAAGCTTTAAAAATCACTCTTCCCGTCCTGCTGCTTGTTGTGCTTATGAGACGTCGGAGGGCACATCTTGGAGAGAGACAGAAAGCCAGTTTGAAATGTGTTCTGCTGGATGTTGGCTGGGGCAAGGCAGGAGGTTCTCCACGCCTCTCCCCTCATCCGTAAGGTTCTCCCTGGGCCTTCGGCCAAGAGGAGCAGTCAAGCTACAGTGGGAAGGAGACCTCGTCTAGGCCCGGCCCCTCACACGGGTTGTTTTATGTCCACTCTCCAGTCAACGCACGGCTTTCTAAGCGGCACCTATGCCACTGTTTATGCTTGGAGGACAGAAAACCAAGTCTTGGGTGTACGTTAACCTGAGCTTCCAGATAAGGAGGAGACCATAGAAGGTGCTGGAAGAGTTGTGCGAGAATGTACAGGAGCCAAGCAGGATGCCAGGCCCACGTGTATGGGGTCTTACACCTGTGGGTGGGGGTGGGGGCATGCCAGGCTTGCAGGGTGGCTCTCGTGGGTTCCCGGGAGGAGCAGGGCTGTCTCTGCTTCTTGAGTTTTACGTCCTACAGCTTCAGCGTCTAGAGGGGGGTGGACTGGAGTTTCTCCCTCAAATCCAAATTGTCAAGAGGCTGGCGTCGCCTCTTAGGGTGGGCCAAATACCCACCCCCGAAGGACATCTCTGGGGGCAGAGAATAGTCCAGATGTCTACCCGGGGTGGCACTCCTGGACAGGACCCAGGTCCCGGAAGCTGTCCTTTTCCATCTGACAGCTTGGGGCAGCGCCATAGTGTGTGCAGTGGGAGCCGTAGCCCACCAAGCTCCACCATTCTTCGTGCACACCTACAAAAGTGTAGTGAACTCCGGGCCTCACAAAGACAATGAACCTGATCTTTGAGAAGGTTAAACTTCCACCATGGAAAGAATTACGTTCCATGTAGTGATCCAACAGAGTGCTATTCAATGTGACAAATCAGTGTTGTGTCCGCTGTCTAAACTGTCTATCAAAGGATATCGGTTCGCCCCTCTTGGTGCAGATAAGGGTGTCTTGGAATCAAACTGCAGACCCTACTCCAGCCCCATGGGACTGCACCCCTCGGCCCTCCTGCAGGGGTTTATCCGATGATAGCAGACCCCAAAGGAGGTTGACCAGATGTCCCGTTTTAAATGGGACAGAGTACAATGGCACTGTCCTGTGTCACACGGCACATCTGCTCGGCCTACGGACACCTTGAATTTAGCCCCGTGACACCAGGCTGGCCACACTTTCCATTTGAAATGGGACAGCACCGCTGTTTTCTGTCCTGCTTAAGGTGGCACATCTGGGCACCTTCCTCCAAAGAAAAAATAACGTGTCTTGATCAACTCAAGTCTTAATCTTCTTTCTCAGATTATACTCTTTTTTTGGTAAAATGTTTGCTAAAATTATCTTTTTACCAGAATTATGATTTTTCTCTCTATATATTACCTGCAGTTTTTCTCGTTCTACAAGAAGTTTTTGTTTCATCAATAACTAGTGACAATAGTTTTATAATAAATGACGGCAATTATGGTATGTGTAGAAAGCGGCACTTTGTGTTTTATTTAACATACATTTAGGGTCTTCCTTGTTTAAGGTCCCTAGAGATGAAGCCCACTGGGAAAAAGGCAGCGTGACTCACACGGCCTTGTGCTCCAGAGAGAAAGCATTTCAAGTAGAGCAATCACTAAGCCAAAATGGTTGAGATTGCTGTTATCGGGAAAACGTCAGTTCACTAACTTCACTAACTTCGCAATTGCCTGATTTTTGAATGAGGTGCACTTAATCACAATTTTAACCTCTGAGACTAATAATTATCAGGAGTGTCTGAACAGCTCAAGAATCCGTTCTGACTAATTAGGCGATGCTATAGCACGATGCCTTCTGATCTCTCAAATAACCCTCACAGGCTTCTACACAGATGGTACCATCTCCCTGATGGACAGCGAGCCGAGAGCAGTGAGGTCACTGTGAGGCGTGAGCAGTGGGACGGGACCCCCCGGAAGAGGAGGCGTGGTGTGTAGACGTCTCCCCTGGAAGAGTGAGGTGGTTTCTCACCGACCTTACAGGTGCCCGCACCCATCTCTCTACTTACTTCTGGGACGAGGGACTCTACACTGCCTGACTGTCTTACCGAAATGAAGCTCAGGAAACGCCGTCGGCAGCTCTAGACCACAGGAGGGAATGCAGGAATGGATGTCCTTGGTCACTGTACTATACAGACAAGGGGACCAAAAAAGTGAAACTTGTGTACTCACCAGGGGCAATGGCACTTCCTTATGTGTCGTCACTCGGTTGAGTAACTTTGTAAGATCTTCTTTTCCACAATATATCTGATGCAGTATTTGAAACCAGCAAAGTCGGAATGTGACGAATGGAATCGCTAAAGCACTTTCAGTCAATGTGGAATTAGCCAGAGTCCCTTCCTTTTTACAGACTTAGTCTAACTACACGCTTGTAGGAAGACTTTTAAGATGAGTTTGGAGTTCTTTGGAGAAAGGTTGTGGTTATTCTATAAAAACCACAGCCCTGGTTGAATTGTGTTGTGTCCCATGTGTCTAATTTGTACAACTGAACATCCAATAAATAAAACATTCAAAAATATTTTGTAGAATCTTTGCCCTTCACTGTATTGATTTCTATCAAAGCCATCGAAAACTTTGCAGGCTTGACCTTTTCTACTTTAAAGACAAAATATCCTCCCAAAGTGACAACATTAAAATGTTAGCATGTAGAAAACCCTGTTGGGAAGGTGCATGTCATGAGGACATAATGGATGACGGCATCCACCTCAGGATGCAGCCTGCTGTCCCAGGCTGTGATCAACGAGTGGGTGTCTGAGAAACTTGGGGCCCCAATTCCACAGAGACCAGGTGACCCACATCCCAATTCCTGGAAATCCCATGTTTCTTGCTGCATATGTGCTTCTAGCTTTGGCCGATTTTAATGGGAAAAAATTTCCAGGACTTTCCTTTGTCAGCAAGATCATTGGTTTTCACACTTAATCCCCAATAAGACAACCTTAAGAAATGCTAAGCAGGAAGGTGGAGTAATGGTTGGAAACAATGAAATGACCGTGGTTTATCACTGCCAAAGGTCACATAGACAGAGAGCTATGTCATTCCAACTTCCACTTTTATTGTGGATTCTTTGAGCATTGAACATACGCAGGACATTTACAAGGTCAGAACTAAGAAGAGGCAAGACAGGAACTGAGCTGCAGGAGAAATGTTAAGGTGTGGGAGAAAGTTCAGCAGTCAAGATAAATGATATTTTAATGAAAAATTGAAAAACTCAAAGTTATTGCAAAATATCCGTGTAATGAGCTTCACAGCTCGTGGAAAGCCTCCTCGCTGTGTCCCAACCACAGCCCCAGGCATCAGGACGGCCGTCCTCAGGGGCAGACACTGAGCAGGCAGCACCGATGTAACGTGCACGAGCACACGCCCAGCCTGTGCACACTCAGCCCCCACGACCCCAGGCCCAGGCGGTTTCCCAGGCAGAAGCCCCTGGACATGCAATGTTCAGAAAGCCGAAGAACTGAGCCGGATCTATGAAATGCGTGACAAGAATGGGATGTTTCTCCTGAAAAGCAAACGTGTACTTTCTGAGTGAGAAGCAGTACCCCACGCTCCACAGGCAGAGAAGAGAGTGCCTGGACTCTCGCCGAAGCTGCTTGTGCTGGGGGCCAGCACCAGTGGGGCCTGTTGCACCAGCACTCAGAACACGAGCCCCAAAGAGGGGCAGCTCGAGGTTTTAACACGTGAAGGAAACTCTGATTTATGAACGATCCCTGGGACCCAGATGAACTATTTGCAAGAAAACTCGAACGTACTTGTTGAGTAAAAAGAACAGATCTCCTAGGAACAAGGCACAATGAGCTCACTATGTGAAAAAAATGTATAACTGCATGGAAATTCCCCAAGGTCCATGGTGAAGACCCACTCCAAAGGACGCTCCTAAAGATAAAAGGAGAGAGAGAGACTGCAGTGTGGTAGAGATACAGCAGGCCACACTTGCAAAGCAGAAGAAATGAGCCGTGCACATTCATGGCCCAGACCACAAGAAGGACATGGCAGAACGATAGAGCTCAACTGGGACAGTGCCATTTTGCGGCATCGGTGGGAAGTTTCCTTCAGCTAAAATATTGTAGATGATCATTTTCAAACTTGCTCTGCGGGCAAATTTTATCTCCCTGAAAGTAGAGAGAATCGACGGCAACTGTTACTCCAGAACTAATGACGAGCGAGAAGAACTGGCTGTCGGTTAAAGTGACAGACGGAAATCTTTGGGCAAAGCTTCTTTGTCGTTGTGGCATTTGCCATGACCAGAGAGGAGGACCCCCTGGTAGGATAAGGTGAGATCAGGCCACACATGTAATTCTGAAGTTCTCGGAGGAAGATGAACAGGTTTTAAGAATTTCAAAGGTGTGATTCTGATATATGATGTGGCTACTTCTAAGTGTGAGAGGAGAGAGAGAGAGGGGAGGGCAGTGAGCATACATAACAAACTCTTTGATAAAGTCATATTGTATAAGGACATGCACAAAAGATTAAAGGACAATAAGAAAATTAAGATCATACATTTTAAGAACTTTGACAGGAAAGCTAATACTTACATAACCCGCAGCTTTTAAAATTGATGAAGACAAAAATTAGCTTTCTAGACAATGTTTTAAATCAACAAGAAGAGTAAGAAATATCTAAAAACAGTGCTAGGAAAAGATGCCCTGAAAACAAAACTTCCCCAAACCTCTTTCATCATAGTGGCCACAGGGAATATTATCCTTCAAGTCTGTCTGTGAGAGACTTAACCTCATGCAACTCAATAATAACAAGACAATCCAATGTAATTGGGCAAAAAATTACAGAAGACACTTTATATAAGAAGATACGAGAATGAGCATTGAGCACGTGAAAAAGTGCGTAAACCCATTAATCATCAGGGAAATGCAATTAACACACTTTCCACCAGATGGCTAAAATTAAAAAGAGGATAACACCAAATGTTGCTAAGGATGTGGAGCAACTGGAACTCTTGCATATCGCCAGTGGAATTGAAAAAATACAGTCACTTTGTAAAATCTTTGCCAGTTTCTTATAAAATTAAACACGCAATTATCCTATGGCTCAGAAATTCGAATAGTAGGCAATTACTGAAGAGAAAAGAAAACATGTTCACAAAATATATATGACGGAATGTTCAGGGCAGCTTTAATCAGAATAGCAAAACCTAGAAACAGGCAAGGTTTTGATTTACAGAAAAAGGAATAAACATTGGAATAGTCAACCAATGAAATATTGCTGAGCATGAGCTTTAGTTACATGCGATGGATGTATCAAAAACATTGAGAAGGTGACTGAAGGAAACTTCCCATAAAATAGCGTATAAGTATGTAAATGTATAAAATTCAAAGTCACATAAAACTAAAATGTCATCAACGATAAGAAACAAGCAAACGGACCAATAACAACAACAAACCACAAGAACACAGACTGTCCGGGATGAGGATGGTGTTTGGCTGGTAAGTACTTGGGGACCTTTCTGATAGTGTGTAATACTCTGTAGTTTTACAGAGGTTTGGCAACACAGGAGTTGTGTTTGCCAAAACTTAGTAAATACCTAGGATCAGTGCGTGTCACTGCATGTGAATTTACAGCTGAATGAAAACCTATAAACACATGTTCAACTCTACATACTAAATTCTGCAATTTACTGTAAAATTAATCAGAAAAAGGATGGCTGATGAATAGAGGGGTCAACAGATGTGCAAAACAAGCATAGTAAAGTGTTATTGGCAGAATATAGGTAGTGGGATACATCGGCATTACAATTTTTCAACTTTGCTCTGTTGATTATAATAAAAACGTTAAGAAGTATTTATATAAAAGCATAAAGCTCAGTGCAAACAGAAAGGAGTTTATAAAGATAACTTGAGGTGCTCTATGCTAATACCAAACTTTCTATCCTATGTATATATTAAAATGAACAGAAAATTTGCAGATAAAGTCACTGATTAAGATGAAGGAACCCTGGGAAAGCCGGGACGGCTCAGCGGGTTGAGCGCTCGCTTTGAGGCCCCGAGGACCGAGGATCGAATCCCGGCTCCGGCCCAGGCAGGACCCACGTGCTGAACTGGGGAGTTCCCACAGTTCGGTTCTCTAGCTGTCTCTGTCTCTCTCTCTATCTGTCAAAAGTAAAATAGAAATAAATATGCACTGAAGATAAAATAATTACTCTCTATAAATATAAAAAAAAAGATATAAAAAATAAATAAATAAATAAATAAATAAAAGATGAAGGAACCCTGGAGTTTCAAATATAGTTTTGATTGCCAAATAGAGTAGGAAAGTTTTGCCAAGGCTATGCACTGTTTAACGTGGCATTTATCCTAAGTGAAGGTAGTATATGACTCGGTATTGTCTTAATTGGCATTCAATTGCTAATTCCTGGCAGTGTATGATATTTAATTCAATTTTTTTTCTTTTTACTGTAGAATTTGTTTTCATCTGTCCACTCATTTGTTGATTCAGCATTGACTATGTGTCTGCTATGTGTCAGTCAATGTGCAGAGCACTGAGAACGGAGTGAGGACCATGGAAAGTACCATGCAAGGGAAGCGAGGCGGAGTTCCAGAGGCGGGGTGGGCTGCAGCAGGTACTGGTCACCTCGCCTGGCATGTTGCTGGGGACACGGTAATGTAGGTGGTGGCATGCACAGTTGGCTTCATCCTGTGGTGGAACAACGATCTCATCCCTCAAGTGCCTGTTCCACGCCAACCTCAGTTGCAGGGAGGCTTGGAAGGGCATCGCCTCATACAAGGGCAGAGACCGCAGCCCCTCAGTGTCACAGAAGAGACCCGTTTCAGAGCGGAGCCCTACTTTAAGGCATGGGCCTGCCGTAAGGTATAGGCCCCGTTTACAGCCGAGACCCGCTTTACGGCGGAAACCCGCTTTACGGCAGAGTCCCGCTTTACAGTGAGGACTGCTTTACGGCAGAGATCCACTTTAGGGCCTAGACCCATTTACTAGACATTTTTATTTCTGTGAATTTCAATGTCAAGATGCCCAGTGAACATCTTCATTGTTTTATTTCCAGGACTTGTTGAAGTTGAATTCTCCTACTGGTAACAATTAGATAGTATTAGATGTACAAGTTCACATCACATCACCCATGCATCGCATTGTGTGCCCACCACCCCGAATCAGCTCCCCTTCCATCACCATGTATCCAGTGCCCACGCCCACCTCACCCCCCTCAACTCTCCCTCCCCCCTCCCCCCCTCCAGGTAACCACCAAACTATTGAGTGTGTCCCTAATGCTGGTGCCCTCTCCCAAACTCAAGTTCATAGCAGTGCCCATTCGCTATGCCACACGTACATGTTACGCATGTGCTGACGTCGCTTGTCATCTCTGTGAAACCTCAGAGTTCTCAGCTGCCACTGTCTCCATTTTCAAGAACAGATAACAGAGACTTTGAGCAGTTCTGTTACTAGAATTCACATCCAGGAAACGTACGTCAGGCCTCTGCACCAAGTGCCTGTTGCTTCCTTTTCAGGTGCTAATTGAGGAAGATGCCACAAATTAATTAAAAAAAATTTTTGGGGGGGGGCGGTGTTTTCTAATGAAGGTGTCCATGACTACTTGTAATATTCTGGTAAGTATAACTTTTATAAAAACATTGTACAAATATAGAAAATTAAACATTAAAAATGACAATGACCTGCAACCTCACAGAGCCTCACTTTTGAAATTATTTTCACACAAACTCCCAGGGAATAGGTCCTGCAGTAGGAGTGGAGCAGTCACCTGTGAAAAATGCAATGAGAGAGAGGCTCTCGTTATGTAAGGTGACCAGATGTTAGCATGGGTGAAGCGGGACACCATTGACCGGGGGCAGGGGGTTCTTTTTATTTTATTATTTTTTTAAAGATTTATTTATTGTTTTTGACAGAGAGAGAGAGAGATACAGTCAGAGACAGAGAGAAGGGGGAGGGCCCAGAACAGTCTCCATAGTTGCACATCATTGGTTTTTCCACATAGTTTCATTCCACAGATGGGCACAGGGCTGCACAGGGCAGGGACTGGGCCGGGGTCTCGCCCCAGTGAGAACTGAACTGGGGGCACTCCCCAGTCCAGCATGTGGGTCCACACGGGCCGGGGCCGGGATTCGACCCTCGGTCCCCGGGGCTGCAAAGTGAGCGCTCAACCCACTGAGCCCTCCCGGCTTCTGCAGGGGGTTCTTGATGAAAAATTGGGTCTATCTCCCGCCGTTCCCTAGCTTGTCGTGCATTCTTTCCAAAAATCGGGACTTTTTTAAAACACGGCGGGACACGGGACACATTGTTAAAAATCGGGACTGTCCCGCCCACAGCGGGACGTCTGGGCACCCTAGTCTATGCCCTAAAGCGGGTCTTCACAGTAAATCTGGCTGCTCCCATAAAGCAGGCCTCCGTTCTAAATCGGGCCTATTCCATAAAGCGTGTCTTTGCTGTAAAGCCGGCCTGTGCCATTAAGAGGGTTTTTGCTATAAAGCAGATCTCCGCCATTAAAACAGACGTTTAGGAGACAGTTTAACGCAAATGGCCAGTAAAGAACTGAGGAGTACGATGAAATAGAGGCTCATCTCAGGGAGTGCAATCCATCTTGGATGAGGACAGATTTCAGCACGAATATGAGGCTGCCAGGTGGGGAGAGTGGCCGCTTCGTTCTCACTTATCCCCAGCACCCGCTGACCCAGCTGTGACCACCTGGTTGCGACAGAGGAAGGGGCCCCGAGGGCAGGTCTTCTGGGTGAACGCTAAGTGAGGCGGTAACTGTTGGGAGGGAGGCGGATTGGCTGTTGTTTATTCTGTTTGCTTTTATTTTCATATTTGTGTGCTATGTCAGATGGTCTTTTAAAAACGAATACCTGAATTTGTTCTCTGCACAACGGAAATAAGATTTAAACTACGCACCCAAGAAACATGGGTCGTTTTCTATTATTTCAAATGATCAAGCTACTTCATTTACCGTATTTTCCAGCGTATAAGACGACCCCCTAATTTTACAGTTAAAACGTAGGTGTAGGCCTCTATTCGCTGTATAAGACCACAGCCTCGGAAGTGGGGGGTTGTCTTATACAGCGAATATAGGCCTACACCTACGTTTTAACTGTAAAATTAGGGGGTCGTCTTATACGCCGGAAAATACGGTAGTCACGGCCACGTCCACTTAAAAGGAAAAAAAATCCTCAGTCCAATGAGGCAAGGTTTTAAACTGCCATTGCATTAATAAAGTCATTACATTACCCAGTGAATAGACTCTGCCCTGAGTTTAAAGGTGGGGTTCCACAGCTTGAGGCCCCACTGTTTTGTTCTGAGAATGTTGGCAGGGGGCCCGGCAGGGGCGCTGAGCTGACAACCCAGTTCCAGAGGAGTTTTGGAGACGTGGGCCTTCGTGGGGTAACGCTCCTTACCTACCCACTCCGGTTCCGGGAACATTCGGGAACGTCCGGGGACATTTGGTTGTCCCAACTGGGGAACAGAAGAGGTTCTCCTGGCAGCTGGCAGGTAGCATCCTGCGAGGCTGCTAATTGTGGACTATCCCTCTACAGCCTAGAATTTAGCTCCCAAGTCGGTGCCAGGCTAGCCAAACGCTGCTGCGAGGGAAGGCCAGGCGGGCACGTGAGGGGTGGCAGGTGACTCCAGACTGAACCTCAGTGTTTGTCGGTCGTTTTCCGGAGTCTGGAGGGATAGTCGTGCGTGGAGGAGGAAGGGAGGCCCTCCATGGCCTTTGGTCTCTGCTCGTGGTACGTGTCTTCCTCGGGGGCGCGTGCGCTCACAGGCTTGGTGAGCACTCCCACTTCCTTTGCTTATAGCACATAAGCGTCAGCTTATTACTTGGAGTGACTGAAATCGCTGTCTGCCTGTAGCCACGCGGAAAATGCGGTATCCCCAGGCCAGCGTAAAGCGCGTGGTTTGGAAGCACGCGTGGTGCTTGTGCGTGTGCACAGCTGTGTGCACCTGCCGCCAGCATCCCGACCATGGGCACTGCCCAGCTCTGGGTCATTCCCCCGGGTGACCTTCCTCTTGAACCAACTCAAGTAATTATTTTTTTTACTGTGGAATTTCGTTGAACAGCTTTGCTTTGGGGAAATTCTGTGCATTTCCTTCACATGCATTTGTACTCTGATTATTTTCGTGTTCATTTGTGTTTATTTTCAGAACCAACTCCATTATTAATATTACTTTCTGAGCAAAATAAACATTGTAGGTTATATTAAACGGTAGCTTATACTAGTATGCTAAACTGCAGAGATAAATTGTACGTACACAGATGTATGTCTATGTGTCTGCACACATTATATGTATGTGTGCACTGAAACTTGCACATACACGCGTGCACACACATATTCTTAAGACCCTAAGTTATACATGTAAAACCATGTTTTCCTCCAACTTTGAGGATGCACCATTAGAAGACATAGCAGTGTAGGACATGCTTTTAAAGGTCTCAAATCCGTGGCAAGGATTTGTGATGAAAGACTCCCGGGCCCCTGGGGTTGGCTACCAGGAGAGAGATGAACAGAACAGGCACTCTGTCAGGGCAAGAAACATAATGTACGTTTTATCAAGAAAGCCAAGAGGAGAGTGACCAGGCCTGTCCTCCGTGTGCTGTGAGCCCCTTTGCTGCCAACAGGGGCTGCGTGCGAGTTCAGACACACGCCTCTTAGCCGAGGGCGACTGTCTAGCAGCCCCCGAGACAGGGGCTGCCCCGGGAGAGGCACCGCTGGCTGCTCCCCTCCACTTCAGCCCAACAGGACTCCTCGCAGGAGCTCGCGGACGCCGCTCCGTGCGCTTCTACAGGAGGAATTCCATGTGCAGAGACGCGAACTGACTTGCCCAAGGACCCGCCTTGAGGGCTAGAACAGAGTTTAAGAGCCAGAAAGGCTAGAGTTTCATCCACTGTCCTTTCACCAGAGCTTCCGGGGAAGAAAACACATTTTTCTCCAGTCATTAAGATTTCAGTGGTAATTGCCCCTCCTCCCACTTTCCAACCTTCAAAACCCAGCGGACGTCTCACCACATACAAGAACATTTTTCTACCTGCTCTGATGTACGCGGGAATCTCTCTTCTCTATTTCCCTGAACCATCAGTTCAGTGCCTAGTTGGTCATAAATATCTATTTTATGTTGTCGTCTTCCCCAAAATATCCTTACAAAACACCGTTTCTTAAGCTTTTTCTTAATCTTCACTGTAACTTCTAGATGCATCAATAGTAAAACTATACATAAATGTAGCAATCAACAATAGTATAAAATGCACACATATATAAGCCTCTCACTTAGCAGTATCTGGAGTTGTCTGGTTATTCACTGATTAAAAGCTAAAATTTACTAGCTAGATTCGTAACCATAATTTATTTGACTTTTAACAAAAATTTCTGGTGATTGCTAATAAATCTCTATAGCGCTCTCTAGTTAACATAGTGCAATCTTTTTCAGAATAATCCTTCTTGAGATCTTCATTTGCATGGTAAATTCTATTTTTTGTTGTTGTTTTATGTTATCCTGCACATGTGATAAATGTTCCTTTGCAAAAGGTAACATAGAAATTTGATGGTAGCAAGATAATAGAGTTTTATACATATATATATATATATGATTTTTATGAGGTTGCTTTGTATATTTTGAGAAAATATCTCCTAGATTTAAAGTTATTCTTAATAAAACTACCATGAAGATGACCACTAATGGGACATGGTGCGGAGTTGAATATCATCACAGTCACTGACCTCAGGTATGAGAAACTTACATAGAATTGAGGCCTGAAAGGCAAAAGTTGGAATGAATTTTAGTCAAATAAGTACTTGAGAATGAGGCGCAAAAGCTATCGATGTCATGGCATTATATACTAATAAATAAGGTAAGCAGTACTGTGAGAGAGACTGGTACAAAGTCAGTCAGCGGTAGAATGCCTTTGTTACTGTGCATTCCAATAACAAAGGCAGAGAGTTTAAAGAAGGGAGGGAGCCTCTAGAACAGTCTTCACAGAATTCAGAATGCATTATTAATAAAGCATTGATAATAAAATGTAAGTATCATTACGATCATCGCTTGACTCTAAAACATCATTAATTCATTCCATTAGTTAATGCCAGTGTTTTAGGATGAATAAAAATGATGGATGTATTAATTATACACATTGCTAAGGCACAGCCTAAACTCAGAAAACAAACCAACAAACCAAAGATCGCAAATGCCAGGGACTAAGGACAGGGGACATCTTGCAGAAGTGTATCTTGTGGAGCACTCTTTACACACGCACTGGAATGTAGCTGAAAGTTCACAGAGCGTGTAGAAGATTGTGTACGAGCGGAGAACAGGTGCCTTGAGGAGGGAGACAGAGCTGCTTCAACCTGGTGAGAAGAACAGAGCCTGCGCTGTAGAAACGTCTCGCCTACTCTCTCCAGCCCTCTGAGGACTGTGTCACAGAAGTGCCAAGACCACAGGATGAGGGCAGGGTGGGGGCTTCCACATGGGTCCTCAGTCCACCATCGAATCACCCACATTATGGTTCCACACCCACCAACGAGGGTCAGCTGAGAACCTATGCTGTTATTGTGTGTGTGTGTTTTCTGATGAATCCCAACACATAATTTGGTGAACACAGACTATATTTGTCATTGTACCTTGGTAAGTATTAGTTTAGTTTTCCATTGTTGCTTCTATTCAATGTGCAAGCCTTTCGTTGCCACACAGGTGGCAGGGCACAACTGTTGGTGTCATTACTGTAATTGGAGGTTCTGGGATGGAAACTGCGTCCATGTGGGCTGTGGGCAGTGAGGGTTGCTAGCAGGTCGTCTCTGTGAAGGGGGTGGAGACCCTCCCGGAGCAGCTTGCGCCCTCGGTCTTGGCTCTACGGCCACAGATGTGCCGTCGCAGGCTCCGATCGTCACTGCCCTAGTCTGTGGGCTGGTCCCGCCTCTACTTAGAAGTTCAGTCATAAATAAACATCCTGGAAAAACATTTGAGGTGTATATACATATAAAATATCAAGATATGTGACTTCATTGTTGGATAATTAAGAGCAGGAGACATAGAAAATCTTGAAAGTCTAAGTGATCTTTTTGGACTATTTATCCTGATTAAACAAACCAGATAACATAAAAATGCCTTCTATATTTCATATTTTATATACAACCTAATTTCTTGAGATGCAGAAAAGTCTACTTATTGTGACATTGATTTTGTGAGTGAAAAAGTATATTTGGTGATAAGCAGTGTGTGTAACAGCTTAGTCAACAGTCTGTTGAAAGTTAAAAGATTAATGGTATTTTTTAGCAAGAGTTGCCTTGAACTTAGAAATGCAACTTTATCAAATGACCAGTTAATATAATTATTTGACGAAGTTTGGGGGAAATCCTATGCCATTTTATATGGTATGGTCCTCCCACATGAGAGGAAAACGTGTACTCTAACAGAAAAGAAGAGATTTGGCATGAAAACCAATGTAAAGAAAGGAAAGCTTTCAAGACCAAAAATGTTTAGTCTAGATACTAATGTTTAGGCTCGGCAGTGCCCAAGAAAATGTGACTCCTCCAAGTCAATAAATCTTGATAATGGCCCTCCCACCAGTCCAGGGGCACATCATGTGAGAATTTTTCTCATTTATGAGAACAATTGTCCTTTCAGATCTGCACACACAGTGTGGCAAGAACAGCACATGTCTGGTGGTCAGGAGTGCCCCGCGTGGCCTGGGCACGGATCCGTTCAGCCGCCAGTGCCCATGGGTCACAGGGAGCAGGTGGCCCACGGCCACCAGTGACAGGGACAAGGCAGCACCTTGCGCTACGCAACTCAGTGCCACAGGCACATGCCCTTCCTTCCAGTTCCCTCTTCCCGTGGCCGCAGAGTGTGTGTCTTCCTCGGGCAGAGGGAAGAGGAACCAGTGCTGAGGGTGACGAAGTGTCAGAGGTCATGCTGCTGCTCCCGAGACGGCCGTTTCTGTCCTGTGATGGACACTTCTGGGGGGCGACTTGCTGATCAACAGCTCTGGGGACTCTGCTGGTCTCAGGCGTCCTTCCCTGACGCAGACTCGGGGTCCGCAGGCTTCACGCTGCAAGGACGGTCTCCTTTCCCACCGGGCCAGTCAGAACTGGCTGGAACCTTCGTGCCACCTTGCCACCTCCACCTCACTGGCATGAAGTGTCCAGAGGCAGAACTCACGCCGGAAGACAGATGTGTCTCGGGAGTAAAGGAAACAGCAAGTCAGGAGGGAAGGAGTGACTCAACAGCTGTGTGTCAAGTGCGAACTGTGAGCCAGCCGCGTGGCTGCGGCTCGTAACCGACCCTCTCCGGATGGCACCGACGGGCAGCAGCATCTGCGGGACGTGGACACACCCCGGAGGACCCGTGTGCAGCGGCAGGGACTCTGCAGAGAAGTGGCTGCGCATCAGGCCCGGCTCTGCCGCCTGCTAGCCGCGCGCCTCTGGCCACGGAGCTGGCTTTGCCTGCGTCCCCTGCTCGGCGTGTCGGGTGGAGCGAGGGCGTGTCTGCGAAACGCCCGTGGGAGGCTCGCACGTGGGGGGCTGTCCAGCACGGCAGCGGCGTCGTGACACGCAGACACTGACCAGCACCCCGATGTGGAGAAGGGGGGCAGTGCTTCCTGAAGGACCTGCTGGGCCGGGAAGGTGAGCAGCAGTGCAGGGCGGGCCAGGCCGTGTGCTCGTCACGCCGGGAAGGGAAGCCGTGGAGGTGCAGCCCTGGAGGTCAGGCGGAGGCCGGGCCCTGCGGAGCCCTCCCGTGCCCCGGCTCTACACATGCTCCCCTCACGGCCACGGCCAGATGCCGACAGACGGGACAGACCCGCCCGGGGACAGGACGAGCGCCGAGTCGTGGAAGGTGACAGGCTCAGCTCTGCGGTCTAGGCCGGGGCTGGCGAACCTAGGGCACGTGTGCCCAAAGTGGCACGCGGCGCTGGGAGGGCGCTAAGGGCAATTTCTCGGTGAGTTTAGATGACAGGGTCCAAATAACAACTAACATTGATCTGACTAAGTTGCGGATGGGAAGACACAGAAGAGCGCCGTATACGATTTTTAATGATAAGGAGGCCTTTTCTGTTGTATTCCTTGCTTGGGTTGATGCCAACTGTAAATTTATAGCCATAGATAGTTGTTGGGTCATATGGAAAAGAGGGGAACAGTTCTGAAAACATGGAATTCCTTGCCTGAAAATTTTTAGTGTCTGAAAAATGTAGCCGTGGCCATACTCTCGATATTTTCCTCTACTTACTCATGTGAATCATTATTTTCAATTATGAACCTAGTCAAGTCCCATTTTAGGAGTAATTTAACTGATGCCTCAAGTGCAGCTTGTGTAATGTTAACAACAACAAAATAGAAACCTGATGTGATTCATCTGTGTTCTTCTGCACAACAACAGAAATCACACTAACAACGATAGAGGATTCTTTAATTTTCATGGGTACTCCGTGCATTTGACGACTCATGTTTATTATTATAATTTAATTCTGTCACATGTTTTTTTCCTTTTTGTTTCATGTAAATTATAATTTTATTATAATATCATGTTATTCTACACCGAATAAAAATGTAATAAATGACTAATAGAGCTTTTCGATGATATTTAATTTATATAATTACCTTTGTTATGCACTCTAATAAAATATTTAAACTTCAAAACAAATAATTGTGAATACCATTTGAAAAATTATTGTTTTTTGTTATAAAAACATCCTATGCCTCTTACAGTCATAAAAATAATCGATACCTCTATCTCCCCCGATGGGTTGGCACGCGAGTCGAGCGAGTATACTCTTATTTCATAAACTTGGGCACTCAATCGCCAAAAGGTTCACCACCCCTGGGCTATTCAATGAAGACAAGTGGTAACAGGCCAGGAGCACCATGAGGCCACCGTGACTTCCAAACAAGCTGGTAGTGAGCGAGCTACCAAGGCTCCATACAGCCGTCACTGCGTGTACTGATGGAGCGCGGGCCACGCCACCTGCACGCGTGTGTCTCCTGGAACGGCGCGGAGGCCGCAAAGGGGCTCGCTCTGCACACAGGGATGTGAGGAAGGATTGCAAGCAGAGACGCGTGGCGTGACAGGGTTTAGACGTCAGATGAATTGCTCTGGCTGCTCTGGGCCACCTGTGAAGGGACAGAGTCTCAGTCAGGAGGTCGCCGGGAGGCTGGTGCCACAGTGGAGCTGAGGGTGCAGGAGTGTGTCTGCAGATCGTCACCGAGGGCGCGTGGGATGGGGGACGTGTGGGGACGTGCAGAAGTGACATGCGATATCTTCAACCTCGTCCTGCCACCCTCCCCCCTAACATCTCTGGTGTCCCCTTGTGGGCTGGAAAATGGAATGGATGCTCCTGGGACTGGCAGGGGCAGCTACTCCAGTGCTGTCCCCTTGGGGACAATTTTTCAGGGTCTCCCAATAGCTGTGTCACCGATACCTCTTAGGTAGAGGCTTAGACCAGCCCAGATGCCAGAGCAAGCCACCGCCCCTGAGGTGCTCACAGGAGGGCCGCGGGGGACAGGGCAGCGGCCAGCGGGCGTGACATTCAGAATTCAACCAAGACATCCGCACACGACGGACTTGGGTGGAACGACGCGGTTGGGGTCCCCACACTCACTGGGCTCTCTTTCCTTGTCCCACCCCCAGCTCTGCGCTCTGTGCCGACACCCGACTTCCAGGTCGCATGTCCACACGCATGTCCACATGCGTCTTCGCTGAGACCCAGGGGCTGGTGCAGCTTCAGGCGGGCTGCCCTGCAGGACACTATGAAGAGAGGGAGGGGATCATGATGGTGAAGGCGGGAAGCCCAAAACTCCCGCAATAACAAAAACGGGGGCCCCAAAATCTTTCCAAGACGACGACTAGTGTGTGAACTGCATTCGGTTAATACTGTTCAATGGACCACAAAGAATTTTCTTTCTAAAAATCTCAGATATGCAGAATAAGGCCATTTCACCTTAAAAAGCCCCATGTACATCTGGCTGTCCACACCGGCAAGTCATGGGCACGAGTCTTGCTCTTCGTTACTTGCTGATGCTTTTGATCCAAAGGGAACTTCTTTTGTGTCTCCGCTTTGGTTTTGGCTGTGAAAATAAAGAATCCTGGGACGCACTACAACCAAGTTATTCTTTTGTTTTTAGTCTTCAGGGTTTCAAGACACCCGGGAAAAAGCTATCTTCTATTAGATAACACACTCTCCCCTGCAGAAAGGAAATGAAGTGGCGTCCTGGAACGGTCTTGGTCTGTGTCTTACTCTTTCTGCCCCGACGGGGACAAAGGGCTTCTCAGCAGGAAATCACTGTCACGGCCCCTCCAGGTCCCGTCCTGCCCCTGATCTCCTAAATGATGTTGGATGTGGGGATGGACGGCTTGTAGTGGCCACAGGGGCCTCAGATGAATGAAAACCAAGGCTGGGGAGGGCGCTGGCCCGAGGGAAGGGCTGCCTGCAGCGCCGTGCAGTGCGGGGTCCTCGCACCGGCAAGCGCAACACAGACCTGGAAGTGCCATCTGCGAGGCTCCAGATGCTGAAAAGGGCCAGGGTCTGCGCCTGCGCCCTATGCTCCTCCTAGCCGTGGGTTTCAGCAGCTTAGAAGTTCCGGTGGCAGGAGGGGAGCCCGGAAGTGCAGGGAGGGGAGGCCGGAAGTGCAGTGGGGAGCCCGGAAGTGCAGGGAAGGGAGCCCGGAAGTGCAGGGAGGGGAGCCTGGAAGTGCAGGGAGGGGAGCCCAGAAGTGGTTGGGAGGGGAGCCCGGAAGTGCAGGGAGGGAAGCCTGGAAGTGGCAGGGAGGGGAGCCTGGAAGTGACAGGGAGGGAAGCATGGAAGTGGCAGGGAGGGAAGCATGGAAGTGGCAGGGAGGGAAGCATGGAAGTGGTTGGGAGGGGAGCCTGGAAGTGCAGGGAGGGGAGCCTGAAAGAGCAGGGAGGGGACCCCGGAAGTGCAGGGAGGGGAGCCTGGAAGAGCAGGGAGGGGACCCCGGAAGTGCAGGGAGGGGAGCCTGGAAGTGACAGGGAGGGGAGCCCGGAAGTGCAGGGAGGGGAGCCTGGAAGTGGAAGTGGTTGGGAGGGGAGCCTGGAAGTGGAAGTGGTTGGGAGGGGAGCCTGGAAGTGGAAGTGGCAGGGAGGAGAGCCTGGAAGTGGAAGTGGTTGGGAGGGGAGCCTGGAAGAGGAAGTGCAGGGAGGGGAGCCTGGAAGTGACAGGGAGGGGACCCCGGAAGGGCAGGGAGGGAAGCTTGAAGGTGGCATGCAGAGCACTGGGTAAGGGATCCTCTGGAGAATGCCAGTTCATTGGTGCCACTCTTCTGCAGAATGGGGTAAGATCAGACTTTCTACTAACATCTGCCTTTTGAAAGGAATGGCAGTTTTGTAGTGGGGGTTGTTATTAAACTGGAAAAAAAACAAGAACAAAACCTAGAGGTTACTTTTAAGGTGCTCACTTAATTAGAAGCACTATATTTTATGCGCTTCTGATGGTTTATGCAAAAGCATGTGTGCGGAGCACCAAGCCGGGGCTCCCTGAGTGGGATGAACTTGAAGGCCAACCCCCATTCCTCAGCTGGCACGTTTTATGTTTTGTAAAGTAGACCCATGCCTGACCAATCAGGCTTAAAAAACGGTAATATTGTGGCAGCTTTATGAATTCTCAGTAAGCTGAAAGAATGCAAGCTACACAAGTATTTTAGCAGAACAAGGACCATTCTACATAAATTAATAAGCCAGGCCATAAGGAAGCCAATGCACCCTTAGCAAAGTCATTTCACTCCTGTCAATTGATGGGTCACTTTCTTCACTTGGATTGAATTGGAGACATGCTAGGTACACACCACGTACATGCTAGAAGGTGCGCAGTGTCTGAGGACACCCTCCTGTGCTCTGGTCAGCTCCGGGAAGGACTGACTGGACGTATGTCTCCTCCAGCCAAGGACTCCAATGTCAAAGCCTGGGGACTCCCTTTAGGGCCCCACTTGCTGCTTCTATCTAGGAATGTTTTGCTCTCTTTTTCACTGTGGAGAGTTCCCCGCTGGCCACGAAGACCTTTATGCTATAAATCAGTATCTCCCTTTTCCCCATCAGTTTTCCAGGATGAATGAAGCTGACAGTTTTACATTTTATGAGGCTACTCAGGGCAAGAGAAGCAGGAAAAAAATGGCAGAGGGACGACAATCACGTGCCTCTTATGACAGGGATATGTGCTGAGAAATGCATGTTTTGGTGATTTTGTGGGTGTGTGAACATCATAGAGGGCACTTACACAAACCTAGATGGTGTAGTCCATGACAAAGCTAGGTTATGTGGCCTGCCACCCTCATGTGTGTGGTCTGGCTTGCCCCAAATGGCCTTATGTAGCTCATGACTGTATTTACTCTTTTTATCCACTATTCTCTGTCCAGTTGATGTTCAGTGTTTTTTGAGAATTCTTTCTTGGCCACTATAAGCAGAATAAAGTGTTTGCCTTTTGTCTCTCATGGATATGTCTCTCTCTCTCTCTCTCTCTCTCTGTATATATATATATATATATATATATATATATATATATATATATATATATATATATATATATACACCGGCATATATAATTTTTTAAAATCATAACACTCAGTGTCCTGCAGTGTAATTGTGTGTGTGTGTACATCTCCCTAAGAAACTTGTCAGCTGCCAAAGGACAGGGACAACGTTTTGTTTGGCCCCATATAAAATTTAGACTAATAAATTTTCTAAAATATTATGGGGTCAACATACATTTTGTAAAATTTTTGGTCATTAATTTTCTCATTCCACCAAATTAAGCTGATGCCAAATAATCACAATATTAAAATTATTTCTGAACAATTACACACCATTCCTTTTATACATTACATACCACTTTCTTTTATAAATTACTTGTCTCCAAATGTGCTGAACACAATTGTCTTATCAAGGTCTCTGGAGGAAACGAAGTTCTAAACCCTTCTTTCCTTGACATGACAACTCATTTGTTATCAGTCTTCCATGTTGCTTTAGGTAGGGAGTGAATAATTTTGAATCAGACATTTAAAGATAGTCAACTTTTTTTTCTTCTTGGTGTTAACAAGAAAGAAGTCACTTCCAATAGTTAACATAAAAATATTATGGGTTATTAAAGTCTCTGAGTCAGCAGCTGTTAACCCTGCAAATAGGAATGGACTGATGCTCATGTTCAGACAACTCTGTCCACCATCCTATACACTCGTGTAAGAGTTTCTGGGCTGTGTGTCCAGGGACAGATGCCCGGCTACACTGAGTGCCTGCCATGTGCTTATTTTTATTAGATCATCTAAAGTAAGGTGACCAGATTGTAACATTGGTAAAGCGGGACACCATTGACCGGGGGGAGGGGGTTCTTGATTAAAAATTGGGTCTATCTCCCGCTGTTCCCTAGCTTGTCGTGCATTCTTTCCAAACATCGGGACTTTTTAAAAACACCGTGGGACGCGGGACAAAGTGTTAAAAATCAGGACTGTCCCGCCAAAAGCGGGACGTCTGGTCACCTTAATCTAAAGTGATTTCCAAGTGGTTGTTATCTTATACCTCTCTCCCTCTCTCTTCCTCCTCCGCCTCCTTCTCACCCTTATCCTTCCTCCCTTCCTTTTTTCTCCTATACCCTGCTAAGACCATATTCTATATATTATCTTTTAAAGCAGGTTCGTTTCAGTTTTTGGCCACAATCACCAAATACAACTGCATTTGTTTAACATTACCTCTGCCAATGATGGTGCTGAGTGACTGAAGTTCATGCCCTCATTTATTGCTTGTTACTCCCCTGTAAGGTGGATACTACTATTATCCCATAGTCCCCCCTTATCCACAGTTTTACTTTCCATATTTTCAGTTACCTGTGGACCATTGCAGTCCAAAAATATTAAGTGGAATATTCCAGAAATAAACAATTCATAAATTTTGAATTATGCACCATTCTGAGTAGCCTCATGAAATGTAGAATTGTCAGCTTCATTCATTCGGGGGCATGAATCATCCCTCTGTTGTCACTTAGCAGCCACCTTGATGATCAGATCAACTGTCTCAGCCTCACAGTGCTTGAGTTTAAGTTGCCCTTAGAGAAACCTAACACTACATCACAATGTCTTTGTCATTCACCTCCCTTCATCTCCTCACATAGGCGTTGCATTATCTCCCATGATGACAGAAAGGGAGAATACAGTATCATAAGATATTTTGATATACATACATACATACATACATATTATATGCATATATGGAAAATCTATATTCACATAACTTACTGCAGTATATTGTTATAATTGTTCTATTTTATTAGTAGTTACTGTTGTTAACCTTGTACTGTGCCTAATTTACAAATAAAACTTTATTGTAGGTGTGTATGTGTAGGAAGACAATCACAGCATGTCTAGGATTTGGCGCTATGCATGGTTTCCAGCATCCATGGAGGGTCTTGGTGGTTTTGCCCTGTGGATAAGGGGGCCTACTACTCCTACTCCTCAGAAGACTGAGCATGACGGGATAGATAACACGTGTAGGGACACGTATCAAGGAAGTGGCCGAGCTTTGCACAGCACGTGCCTCCTGCATGACTTTGAAAACGGACTCTACACTTAAGGATCTCTTCTTCCTGTGTTGTCGGTCGAGTTAGCATGCTCTCTGCTGCGTGGTGAGCCTCGGGTGACTGGCCACAGGCACTGACGGTGGGTCAGCATGGGGGGACGCAGAATTAGTAGAAAGCTAGGGGAAGCCGGGAGGGCTCAATGGGTTGAGCGCCCACTTTGCAGCCCCGGGGTCCAAGGATCGAATCCGGGCCCCGGCCCGTGTGGACCCATAGGCTGAACTGGGAGGTGCCCCCTCGTTTGGTTTTCACCGGGGTGAGTTTCCTTATTAGGAGGGCCCTGAGTCAGCTTCTGCCCAGGGTGTGTGCTTCCCATGTGGGAGGCCCCTGGCAAGAGCAAGAGAGGGAAAGAGAGAGATAAGAGAGAGAGAGAGAGAAGGGGGAGGGCCCAGAGCCGTCTCCATAGTTGTACATCATTAGTTGTGACACGCTTTCATCCCACACAGGTGGATGTAGGGCTGTGTGGGGTGGGGCACCAAACTGGGGACCCCCCACATGGGAGGCGAGAACCTTCCCCACTGAGCCATCCTGGTGATTACTAGTTGCACCGCAATTTAACACGTGGGGTCGCACAGGCTAGGACCAGAAACTGAACTCTGGACCTTGCGGTTGCGAGGCAAGCGCTCAACTGCTGAGCTATCCCAGCAGGCCCCGTACGCCTCCTTTATTACCCATTCTAAGACTCTGTCCTGGTCTGTGATGCTTTCCGCAATGAGAAATATTTAAATGTGAGTAATGACATGAGTAGCGCTGAATTGGAAGCGTTTAGCTAATGTCAACATTTTTCTCAATTTAGCTTCATTGAAAGTGTTTGCCCGACTCTGTATCTCACAGTTAAGTCTCCTGATTCCATAATTGATAGTGTTTGTATGTGCATGTGTGTTTGATGTGAAGATTTACATGTCCTTAACTGAATCCAAATTGTATAAAATCTTAGTTATTTATCTTTTGTGTATAACCTTTTTTTTCTTTGTTTTAAGCATCTTACCCTAGTAATTCATATTTCCTGACTTTGAATTTGAGGCCTGCTGAAAGAAACCTTTTTTAAGTGGCAGTTTTGAAAGATTTCCACTTAGATGTTTTTATACAAGCTTGGATTTGGACAAACTCCCCCTCCTCTTTTTTTTTTTAACCTCTTCTTCTGCCAAATGTTTCTCTCTTGTAGGTTGCTTTTAGTCTTTAAATTACCTTCATATGCATTTTTTATTGTTATTTTAGTCAGAAAATAATTTTATACAGAAACAGGCTCCAAGAATGATATAACAAACACTGTTTTCCCAGTCAGAATGAATGGCAATGTATCACGTATTTTTCGAAGTCTTATAAGAAAAAAAAAGATGCATTAAAAGATAGAAACCAGCAAGCAACAGTTACTTTTCATGGTGAGAGGTGAGAAGAGAGGTGGGGAAGAATCAAATAAACAAGGAAGAAAACAGGCTTATGAATAGACATGGGTGCATTTATACCTTCCTTGTTTCCTTCGTCCTAACGTGGGCATGATCATTTTTTTAATCTTTTTAATTTTTAAACCAGGCATCTGGCCAGTAGGTCCACCAAGAGACTCGAGGTACGGTGGTGACTTTGGGCAGGACTTGGCCACCCTGATGCCAGAGTAGACAGCGCACAAAGTAAAATGTTCTGAAGAGAATGAGCCAAAATACTAAGCTCGGCGTTGTTCCTGTGCCTCCCCTTTAATCTCTAACCGGAATGGCATTCTGCAACAGAACGGTGCCGGCCGCATCCAGCAGGCCTTGTTCCCGGACGCCCTGGACCAGCATCTGGAGGACACAGCGGGGTGCAGGATGAGAGTGATGCCCGAAAACCTGGAAGGTGGTGGAAGCACTTAGCAACAGACGTGGGTGTCAGGTGGGGGAGCCGCTCCGCCACGTGACGCTCATTTTCCCAATTGAGCTTAAAAAGGAAAAGGCAAGAAGAGAAATGTGCATCGCCTACTGGGAAGACAGCTCCTCCTGCGGAAAATGTGTTGCAGACACGCTCGGTCAGGGGGTGACGGAAGTGGAGGGCAGGCTATTTCTGATGGCAAAAGAAGGTGAAAGATCTGTGAGTCGAAGCACGAGGTAACGTGGTCTTGTCACCTCGGTGGTCTCATTGCCAAGACCATGAATGGCCTCAGGAAAGAGACTGGAGTCAATAACGGGATGTCTTGAACCTCCCTGGCTGAGCTCTAAATCATGGAAACCATAAGTTAGGCTCCCCTCCCCAAGACTGTAAGGCCCGCCTGCCACTCCTGAGAGGACCCACACCTGCACGCAGGCCAGTGAAAACGAGTGGGGGCTGCAGAGAGGAAGCGCAGGCTAGCCGCTCACAGAGCTACGGCGCTGCACGCCTAAGGACACAGGAGGGGAAGCATGGCTTCTGACGGCGTCCTGTGTGCCACGTTCTTACTTACACGCAGTGTGCTGACTTCTCCTCTCAGCTGATCGCTGACTCTTGTGGTTCATTTAAACACTGAAAATATTACGGCCCACGTGTTTCTCCATTTCCTTCAAGTCCAAGGGAGTAATTGAAATCGGCCCGACCGTTTTTAACTTTCTGTGGGGAGCAAGGCCCAGCAGCCCATCTGTTGTGGAAATTTTTGAAAGACACAGAAGGTGCATTATGCTTAGCCAAAAGGATTTCTCTGGGTATTTGAAATTGTTCTCAGCCTTTCATCCTTTCTTCCCTTGGCTTCCCCAGTCCCCATGTTGTGACCATATGCCCAAGATACACACAGTGCATGCGTTCCCTTTACTTTGCAGTAGAGCCCATGAAATACCTCGGCAACGCACTGAGCCCTTTCCTAATAAGAGTCCATTTTGCTTTATACAATAAAACAAGAATAAAATTGTTAGATGGGTTTTTATATTACTTACCTATCACTATGCTGATGGAAATTATGGAGAGATTGTATAAGTATTGTGGGCATAAACATCTTTATAATATTAAAAGCCAATTTGGCCAACCCCAACCCACTCCAGACGAGCCATATTTGAGGATGGGTGTTTACGTCCACAGTTCTCCTGAGGATTGTGAGATTGACTATGAGGTGAGTCTTCTACAGTTTGCCTGAGCGTGTGTCTTTTCTTTCATTCATCGCCTTCATTGCCTACTTTACCTTTTAGATTTGATTCTAAATTTCAATAAGGCTATTTATGTGTTATAAGTTCACGTGTCTAGTATATTTGCAAGTTCTTATAATAAATTTCCTGTCTTTAAAATATTTTTAGGAAGTTGTATGTAAAATAGCATGAATTATGATTATTTGCAATTTCAATATTAGGATAGGCAAAAATTTTATAGATTTCAATAGACATAATTAAAAATCTCTTGCCTGTTATTTCAAAGGAATTTTGGTGGCATAACTTATAGGATTCTAATTCTTGTAGAATGTGCCGTATGTAAACATAGCACTCATTCTTTAATAACCAGATTGTCATTCCAACTGCATCAAACATTTTTCCTAGTGGTGGTGACAATTTTAAATGCAAAACTTCAATGAGCATGTAATGAAGTCTGACCCACTCACTGTCAGATACAAAGGACGTACCAGTGACTCGAAGACCAGGGACCCCGTCCCTCCGCTTGGGCATGTTTTTCAGGGTGTGTTTTCCCTGCTTGGTTTCCGTGTCCCACCTCTCCTTTACAATCCAGCTCATTCTTTCTTCCTGCTTTTCGTTCCTCACGTCTGATTTTACCCAAGACATGATGGGCTCCTCTTAACCTCACTGGAACTATTCAACTCAAAGTGTATTTCATAAAACAGAGGATACAATGGACAAAGATGGCAGGAAGTAGAAACCATTACCACCAGTGATTAAAACGAGCTTATAATGGACGTAAACACATGCCTTATTAGGTTTCCCTGGTGTGACTGTCCCATAGGTGAAATCCTCCACTTAGTTGTGTGTATGCGAGCAGTTGCTGCAGCCAAACCTTTTTGGGAGAGTTGAAACACTACTTCATTAGGATGGTGTTATATCAATATTTTGATTTGTTTACCTGTGCATGAGCACTATCCCCAGTTAGTAAATAATAGCGTCCTTTCACTAAACCACAACATTTGGGGATTTGTTTTGCTGTGTTTATGCCAATTATCTAGACACAATTGAAACTTGGCTATAAGATCTCAATCTCCAACATTTCTCACCCCTCCACCCTGCAGCTAGAGACCCCAAATCATCGCCAGTAATGCTTTGGGGTGCCAAGGTTCCCCAAATGTTCCTCCTAGGACATGTCCTTAGTTTCTTCCGTCTGCAGACCTGCCCTTATTTTGCATTGACCCCATGTCACGAGAATACAAAATGCTGGACAATTACAGAACCGGAGCACTTTTGTATGCTACCAGGAGAAATCAGAGGGCCATCCGAAGCCAAACCCACCTTCGCTCGGGAATGAGCTGTTTGTCTGCACCGCCAGCACTGACCACTGCGTCATTTTCGCTTAGTGGGCTTGTGGGTCTGACTGTGTACTGACTTTACTTTCCTTCAGATGGACAACGTAACACCAACAACAGTGATGACAGCAGCCTGAGGGCCTCAGGACTCTTGCAGCCGACCACCTGCAGCTCCTTCCCATCGCTCTGGGCAGACAAGGCAGGCATTGTCACCGTCCCCAGGTACAAGGCCACTGGTAACGAATCAGTGTCGACTCGACTCATTAGGCACTTGCAGCCTCCATCAAAGCTTGAGAACAGGACTCAAAAAGAGAGAGCGTTGTTATTTGTCACCACTTTGGCTCATACATTTTAAGTGATTCTCCATGGCCCTCTTAGGTTTACTGCTGGCAGTGTGACCTTCAGTGGGGACGGCCTATCCATCATGCTGTGAACTTTTCACTCTGTTTCATGCTCATTTCATCTTTGCAAGGAAATCCTTGTCCAAAGCCCTGTCTATGACTCATGAGGGAGTCTCAGTCTATGTACCGCTATAGCTCAGGGGAGGCCCAGGTACGGCAGGACAGAGCGCCAGCTCGGCACCACCAAAATCCAGGGCAGGTTGTCATTCAGAAAGCTCATCTGTCATTTTCCATCATGGTATTGGGTAATGAAAATGATCTGTTCTTATTCTTTTAATATAAACCAGTTACTATATTTGTAACAGCGAGTTTCTAATAGAAATCTGAGAAATGTCCTTAGCGATATAGAGATTTGTAGACTTGTTTACATCAGTAGAGTCAAATTTGACATGAATTTTTATTTGGAATAATATTAGGCATGATTTGTAAATACTGATCACTGGATTTTCTGAATTTCTAAAGGGAAGATAATTCTCCAGGATTTTGCTCCTGGAATCTTTGAATAAGTCTTGTAGCTTCATTGTGTCTTCTAGGAGCAAAAATTAAAAGCACCTAGTAACAGACGAGTAAGTAAACAAACAAAAGTCTTTACCACATACCAGATTAAAATGAATTTTTCAATCACTCATTATTCTTTAAAAAAATGAATTGCTGGTTTAGAAATGTAATTTTCTGGAAGGCTGACTTTAAATGTTGGGTGTATAGACACTCAGACCAAAGCTTGGCATTGAGGTTGTCTGTCCTCAGAAGGGAAAATGGCATTTGGTTGACAACTCCATCTTGGTTGTTGTACCTTATAAGTGGAACAAAATTTCTCCGGACTGCATTTGTTATTCTTCAACTGTATGCCAAAAATGTGGATAGAAAATGTGCCTAGAGGGACATATATCATATTCTTAAAGATGGTTATTAAAAAGTGGTGAAATGATGGATAATTTCTAGTTTTTGCTAAATGTTTTTATATATAAATAAAATAGCATGTAACAGATAAAAAATGCAAATATATTTGATATAACATATTATATGTTAACTGACCACTTTTTAGTGCCAGTGTTTGGAAGATTAAATTTACATTTTTCTCCAAAGTTTAGTATTGTATGAGTACAAAAAAATATCTTTGGATGATTGATTTTCAATTGACTCACGAATATCCCAGTTTTATGCATTAAGAAAGAAGCAAGGAACAGATTTTCACACAGCCTCTAGAGATAACAGAAATGACAAACCAAAGAAAATCAAGTATAATGCATTTGAGAAAGTTCTGAGAATAGTCACTTCTCTGAATTTTAAGCTAATAGTAGCTCTGGCTACTCATGAGTGTGATATGCTGCAGTGTGTTGGGGTAGCGAATCTATCCTGGCCCCAGCCTTGGGGAGAGGGGCAGCTGAGCATACACAAGGGACCGGCTCCTCCCCTGGGGACGAGCTCGGAGTGAGTGCAGCCTGGGAGACCCAGTGGAGCCCGGCGTAAGGAGGGTGAGGACGGTGGAAGGAAATGGGGTCAGGGAGGTGGGCAGGGCCATGCCATCGGTTTCCCACAATAGGAGTTCTCATTTCATCCTACAGAGATGGGAGGGACAGGAGACATATTTGCCCAGTACAGAATCCCACTCTCTACGTGTGCACTGAACTTAGTGACCCATTTCCAACTAGAACCGGGTGGAAATGGGGAAAGAAAGGCCGGCTTTATAGAAACACAGCACAGATGACCTCAGACAATCAAGGTCAATACTAGTGGTGATGAGTCACGTGGAGCGCGCCGCCCTGGTCTGATGGGACGAGAGGGGTACTTTACTGCCGGCTCGAAGGCCTGTGCCGCCAGCCTCAGTAGGAGAAAATCGTCACACAAATCCTAAGGTCAAGGCCTTCTCTCAGATCTGTGGCCAGGATTCGTCAAAAGTGTGAAGGTCACCAAAAGCATGGAAGTCCGGAATCCGTCACAGCCCAGAGGAGACAGAGGAAACGTGATGCCCGAATGTAAGGGCAGGGCAAGGGCATTTGGAAAAGCTGAGGAAACTGGAATCAAGCATAGTGTTTGTTTACTAATAATGTACTAATATTGCGCATTCTAATGTAGGACGTTAACAATGGGGCCTACTGGGCACAGGAAACCTGGAGGTTCTACTGTCTTTGCAGCTTCTCTGTAAATCTAAAACTATTATAAAATAAAAGTTTGTTTAAATTGTATCTTAAAAATTATGAAATAAAAAATTATAAAATAAAAATTTGTTTTCAGAAAAGTATGGGGACCCAGCGGGGAATGTCAGGACTGGGGGCGCTGTGGTGTGCTTCTGTCACGGGGAGAGAGCAGAAGCTAAGAGCACTCAGGGGGCTTTTCCACGTAAGGAGAAGCGGGTGTTTGGGCCCAGTCGCTGTCTGAAAGAGCCCACATTTGTGATATATTTGGGGGTCAGGGACCATGTAGGCCTCTCCATGTGGATGAGGGAGGCGAGGGCAGTTCTTGCCAAGCTCCTGCATGTGCCGGGCCCAGGGGAAGAATTGAACAGAAAGCCCATGTATCATGTCTATAAATATTTAGTGAGTAAACCCACCTCGCAAACTGTTTAATAATGCATCTTTCAATTTAGCCAGACATATCAGCACAAGGCCCCGCAAAGCCAGGTTCAAGGCAGAGTTCTCAGGGTCGGGGGCGGTCCCGGTCCGGCTCGATCCCCTTCTCTGATGGCCATGGATGGCAGCCGGCAGGGCGAGGACCTCATGCACACAAGTGTAGTCAGAAAGGCCACAGGGCCAAGCTCGACACTACTCCCCAACCGCAGAAGATTACGCCCCGTGGCCAGCTTCCCTGCCTGGGGGAGCGTACACATTGGGTGTGGGGTCGGCCCAGAGGGAGACACGAGAAAGACTCTCATGCGGTCTTCACAGACAGATCTTGGTTATTTGGGAGGGCATTTGGGGGTCTGGGGTAAGAGGGGTGAATCCTAACTATGGGGAGGGACAGAGCTGGACGGGGCTAGAGCGAGGTCACCTGAAAGGGAAGGTGCAGGGAGGGCCCCCTTGAACCGCAGTGCTGAGTTGGGCTTGAAGGGCAGAGGGCATGGCCCCTCCATTCAGAGAGAGGGGAGCACAACGGCGGGGTGGGGAGGACTGGGAGCAAGGGTTTCCCTGGTCCTGGTTCCTTTGAGAAACCAACACTTCCCTGTTGTTCTGTGGTTTCGGACATGACATCTCATGTTTATTGCTTCCGCTTCTTTGTCTGTTTGATAAGCGTAGTGGTATTTTCTTTTCTCACATAGTTAAATGGTGAGCTTTTTAAATCATCGACCTGTGCAAGTTCTTAAGGGAGAGAGCAGGCATTTTCCGGGGACAGGAAGACATTTAAGATGATCTTCTGGGGAAGCCAGCATGGCTCAGTGGGTTAAGCGCAGACCCATGTGCTGAGCTGGGGAGTGCCCCCAGTCCCTTCTCACCAGGGTGAGACCCCGGCCCAGTCCCTGCCCTGTGCAGCCCCGCGCCCACCTGTGGAATGAAACTATGTGGAAAAACCAATGATGTGCAACTATGGAGACTGTTCTGGGCCTTCCCCCTTCTCTCTGTCTCTGTATATCTCTCTCTCTCTGTCAAAAACAATAAAAATAAATCTTTTCAGATGATCTTCTGTTTTCAGAGGTATAAACTTCCAGTTAAAGGGTAAATAAATACTGGGATGTGCTAATAACATCCTGATGACTAACCGCTGTGTGGTACATTTGAAAGTTACTATGAGGGTAAATCCTAAAAGTTTTCATCACAAAGACAAACAAGTATTTTTTTCCTTTCTGTTTTTGTATCTATGTGAGATGATAGATGTTAACTAAACTTATTGTGACAATCATGTCACACTATATGTAAGTCGACCCATTGTGTTGTGCACCTTAAACTTACACAGTGCCAGATCTCAGTTATACCTCAAATCTGGGATAAAAAGAAAAAAATGACCTTATTCCTTCAAAATATCTAAGAAGGAAAGAGTCAGAACTGAGAAGGCCCCCAAATATTTCATATTTTCTTGTGTTATCAGGCATTCAACAATATGGGCCAAAAAACATAAGAAAAGCAAACCACAATGAATAGAATGTATGCTAAATTGTAGGTTTTTTATTTTTTGCCTTTTCAGACATATTTAATATTTCTACCTTATTGTGTGATTATGGAGAAGTATTTCACATTTTTTACTCTTTAAGTCAAATGCAAAGTGATGTAAAAATCATATGTGATCTGTCCTCAGAAAGAAAACTGTGAGGAAGTAATTCAGGATTTTTAAAGAGTAGCCCAGATGGGCACCGGAACCGGCTCCTTGGCCAAGAAGTCCCCATCAGTCTTGAGGGGAACTTACCGTGGTTGGAAGCTGGGGCTCCAGGGGGGCTACCATGTGACCATCCTTGTTGAGTCCATGGGGAGCAGACATCATTTCTAGTTCAGTCACCTTACCAGTATTTTTGGAGCAATCTCTTTTTCCGTGGACAAAGTCAGTTCCTGAAATTAAAGTAGACTCCAGGACACTTGTGAGGGGCTTGGCTGCTCAGTTGTAAAGGCAGATCCCTGAGTGTAGGGTTCTCTGGGTTCACCAGCCCTCTTCTAACACCTGAAACACAAAATCCCAATACTTTCAAATAATTCATAAACAATTTACTCAAACCTCTGGACAATTAGTCACAGTATCATCATTATGCCAGTTCTAAAGAGGAAGCAGAGAAGGTCATTAAATGGCTTCAAGGTCACACAATTAATGCATTTCAGGAAGGCACAGAGGCTGAGATTTGTCAGGTACAAATGCATAGTTTTAAAAGTTACGCTGCCCTGCCCCCTCTCGCTGGAAACTGATGCCTGGCTCTGAGATTCAGCCCTAGTGTTGG
The DNA here is from genome assembly GCA_004027555.1 of Craseonycteris thonglongyai. Classification (NCBI taxonomy): domain Eukaryota; kingdom Metazoa; phylum Chordata; class Mammalia; order Chiroptera; family Craseonycteridae; genus Craseonycteris; species Craseonycteris thonglongyai. Next base: position 96,108 of record PVKE010000377.1, read on the forward strand.
GCTTCTGTCAATTTACATTTGACTTTGTTCTGGCTTCTAAAGCACTCAGACAGACACTTGCCAGATGGGCAATATAGAAATAAAAGCACAACTAGCTAGAAAACTGATAGATCCCTTTGTGGAATGAGGATTGTAATCTTTTATTTATCAACATGTTATGTTAAATATTTGAAGAGATCAACATTTAATTTTAAAAAATCTGTTGAGTTGGAAATGAGCTCATGGATTATGGATGTCCAATAAAATAATGTCAGAACCTCTACCATATCTTTGGGATAGAATAGTTCTGTACCTACTTGTTGTAAAACTTTATTTCATAGATAGTAAGAGTAGCAACCTAAGTATCACCGCGTCTTCAGCGCCTCACATAAAGTAGATTCTATCGCCTGACCCCTTCAATCCAGTCTGGACAGCTGACTGGGAAGTACTATGACATAACTGCCCAGTGTAGGTAGCAAAGTTCTTGATGCTTCTGGCTCTTGAAATGAATCCACCATGAAAAGAAGGCACCGATTATTCTGGAGACATGTGGCCCATCAACATCTAGCACCAACCCCTGGCAGGTGAGTAGGGCCATCACGGACCATCTAGTCTGAAGTGAGTCACCAGATGTGACCCCAGATGATACCAGCAGACAACTCTCCAGAAAATTCCACTAGAAATTACTAACCCAGAACCTCCTTAGCAAATAAAATGGTTGTTTTCAACTGTTTTTTTAAATCTATCTATCTATCTATCTATCTATCTATCTATCTATCTATCATCTATTATTATTTTTTATTTATATTTTGTGGTGCATTACACAGTGACGAATAGATGATACATTAAGTGACCATCATACTGTATATTAAACATACATCAACTTTGATTCACTGACTGGCACGTATAAGAGGACAATATCAAACCATGGAGTGACTTTAACTTTTAATGGCAGGATGATTTTGTAAATCCCTTACATGTATGCCCTGGTTTTTCATTAGGGAGTGGGGAATCATAGAATGGAATAAACCCTTGTGATTAATTGTTTACAGATCCTTTCCTAATGAGAGGATGCTAGATACTCCTTGTTCTGTCCTTGAATTTGGCCATATCAGAGGGTAGGTATGGACCCATTGAAGTGAGTTGAGGACTTCCTAGATTACCCGAGTTGATGATGGAGATGACCTGCTCAAGAGCCATGAGTGAGGGCCCCTCAAGTTACTGAGAAGAGTGGGCAGGGTCCCATGATTTGAAGAAGAGGCTTTCACCAGAATTTGGGGAGTTTCAGATTCTAGAAAGAACACTTCCCAAATAATAACTTGTAACTGCCAGAGGGAGTTAGAAAGGAAATACTGATTCTGGGTCAGCAAGATGGCAAATGGGAGAATGGCTGCTGACTCAACATCCTGGGGTGGTTTGTTACTGCTGAAATCTTGGGAACTTGTGATGAAAAGTCTAAAATCAAAGGCCAGGATTAAGGGCTGCCTTGATATGTGCTAAAAATGATACCACCATTTCTAATCAGATTCTTTCTTTCTCTGCTTCATTGAATAAAGTTTCCAACCAAACGACCATACTTGTTGAGAGGACCAGAACTTCCTGTCTATTCTTGAATACTGATTGTTGGTTCTCTGCCAGCCTAAGAGATGTTTCAAACAGACTAATCACAGGAACCAGGTGGCACCTCAACACCTGTTACTAAAAAGCCTGCCTCCCACTGCTCCTACTGCTTCCCTGTTCCCAAGTGTAACCTTGGCGTGTAGCCTTACAGGCATGGTGTGTGGCGTGTTTTCCTGGCTGTGAGTGACATAACTGATGAACAGTGGTCTCTCCAGCCAGCATTTAGTGGCCCACCCATTCCCATTACCCTCGCGCAGGAACCCTTCCCTCATCAGTGGGGTCACAGATAAATGGTGAGAACAGAGGCCCAGCTGCAGACTGAGGCATGGATCCCTTTCACCTTGGGGCACATGGATGGCTTGAATAGCTACTTGGATCCGAAAGACGTCCTTGAGGAGTGGAACTAACTGCCATCGAGACAGCACAAGCCTAATCCTTATAGTACAGTCTAGTCACATGAAGCAAAGACGGTGACAGGCACAAATCAAAACCTGGCTACCCTTGCTTGAACGTAGATATGAAAATGACCTTTTCTGGACCCTGTAAATCCTCCAGAATCATGGACAGTTTGGGGTGAAGGATGTGATTTGAGTGACTGACTAGATATAGAATCTACTCAGCTTACAGCTTTGTGGGAAAATGGCTTCCGGACCATGGATTTACTGAACACTGTTAGAGGTGGGGGGTTGAAGTGCTCTGTACTGTTAGGGGGGCTTTCCGCCTGCCATCCGGGAGCTTCTGGTGACCTGCGTGTCCGTGCCATCCTCCCAGCTCACCGCCCCGCCCCAATGGCTCTTGAACCCGCAATGAAGACCTACGAAAAAACTGTTGGCAGGGGTGCTGGGATACTGCTTGTTTTCGGGGGCCCCAGCTATTCCAAACTAACAGAGCAGCTGGCAGTGGTTCTAACAATATATATATATATTTTTTATTTATTTATTTATTTTTAACAATTGCATCTACTTCTGGATATCTGCTTAAAAAAGAGCCACCTATTTCTCCCACGTGCCACCCCAGGGCAGCAGCTTGCCTGTCAGGCCTCCCTGTGAAGGCTTTGTTTTTCTACGGGATTCTGGTTCCCTGGTTGCCCTGCTGAATCAGCTCTCTTGTGGCCTGAATTAAATTCGTGACTTTGTAGATTAACTGCTGTCTTTTCCTCTGTACTCTCCTACATCGTAAGTGGGCACTGAAGTCTAGCACTAATTTTAATTGACTGCTGTGTCCCTAGCACTTAGAACAAAGCCTAGCATGTGGCAAACCCTCCATACATAATTGTTTAATGATAAAAGGAAGCAATTATGAAAAGACAGACCATGTAAACACATTGTCACTCAGCTCTTGCATTTGAATACTTAGAAATTTAATATTAAGCATGCTCAGATATTTGTAAGAAGAAATGACAGTGTGATACACACATTGGACCTTTTATGTTGTATTTAGCAAAGGAACATGCTCTTAACCTTAGTTACGTACAAAAGAAAATACAAAATGAAATGGAAAAGCTTAGTGAGTTGAAAATTTTGTGAAGTAGGTCCTACAAAGCACCCTCATTGCCATAAGAGGGTGTGGATGCAATGATTCTGGTGCTTCTTTCCAAACAAGAAAGTTCACAAGGTTTAAAGTGTCTAGACATTCCAGCCAATGGTTCCCACAGTGTGGGCTGTGAGAAGAGAGTGGCAGGAGCGATCCGGTTAGTGATAAAAGAAAAGAACTCCTTGCAAGCTGGACGAAATTGTCTAATTATATAAGCGATGAGGACATGTACTGTCAATACAACAATACTGGCATTTACGAAAATTCAATGTTCTGTTCACACTTAAAAATAATGTCCCAAGCTTTATGCTTTGTTTGTTTGTTTTTGTTTTTCTGTGTTTTTTTTTTGTACATATTATAACAACAGGAATGAAAATGGTTATTTGCTATTAATGTAGATGTCATGTATATAGGCTTTTCTCTGGGAAATTTGCTTTGTGAATTATGTTGTTCTCTCCTGGTGTTAACCTTTCTTTTTCCCTTCTGGAAATAATATACTTAATGTAGAAAAGGAGCTTCAAAATATTTCAATTGTTGAAAAATTTTAACATACAATGGGCATAATAAAAATACATTTAATTGTACTATAATATAAGCATTAAAGAGACAAAAATATAAGAATATTTATTTACCAATGAATCATACCAAAAAATAAAATAAAACAAACAAAAAACAAGACTTGATTCCTTAATTAACACAATTACTTTTGATCTCAGAGGCTCTGTGGTTTTTATGGCTAAAGAACTTTTTAACATCTTCAGTATCTCCTTTATCTCTTGGAAAGTATTCACAACTCATGTTTTATCAGAAGTGAAGTACCTGCGTAAAATGCGTTCATTTGGTGAAATAGCTGGTATGTTTTCTTACTCTGTGAGTACATGATGAAGTGGGACTACGAAGCCTTCAGTAAAAGAAGAATTGATCCTGGAAACAACACTTGTGGTCAGATTTGAATGTTGCCACCAACTTGAGGCATAACCATTTTATACTCCACCATAGTCCCTCCTCGGTCCTTTTTGCTTTGTAGCGCTACTGTGAGAGCTAGGAGACACATTGTGTGTAAAGACAAGACAGGAAATTTTAGGCAACTTTGGGTAAATATTATTCAAATGAAAATGAATAGTATATGGTGTGGAATGCATATTCTATTTGAGAGCCCTTTATGAAGTGTTAGTTATACAATAAATCGTTTTTCTTACCTATCCCCTCAACCTTATTCCAATAGCAGTTTCTAGCTTGCTTCAGCACGGGTAGAGAAAAGATGAAAACTGGTGAACATTCCCCTTGTAGCAAGACATGGAGGGCACTAGTGTCTAAATGTTTTTGCTGATTTAGGCACCTCGTGTTCTTTGTCCTTACTTTTCTTATTTATTTATAAAGAACAAATGTTTGCTCCTGAACGTTCTCATCCACCTTCAGCTCTCACCCGTGGGCCCCATGCCAATATTGTCTTTGATCTTGTTCACCTTGTGATGGGTGGGCTTGGTCTATCTCCAGCTACAAACATACACGCAGCCACTCCTGTCTACTCCATCTAATGCCATCCTGCCCACCCTCTCCACCCACATGTAGGCCGTGCAGAACTTCTGCCCTGACATGTGCACCCTGACACTTACCCCATTCTTAGCCACAGTGCTTTTTCTCTACTTCCTTCCATACACCTGTATTCCATCTTCCTGAATGACAAGATCTCCTCTTCTGTCTCCTCTTATGGAAACAGGTTTTTCTTTCTGGGCATCAAATGTCTGATAAAACATGTTTCCAGCTTTCTCCATCCTTAGATCATTGATTCTCATTCTTCATACCACAAGGTTTACTTGTTTCATAAACCATAAAAACTTGTCCACAAACTCAAAGCCACCTTTTATCATTCTAGATCATATTATATCTTCCCTCTCTGTGTTGTAATTTTATACAGCTTCTACAGGCATACTGGAAATTTATAGATGGTTCTTCTCAACATCTTAGACTTTAGAGTTTTTCTTCCTAATTCACACCAACCCCATAAGTATATAACTAGCCCTGAACTTTAGCTTCATGAGATGTTGCCCAGCTTGCAAGATAACAAGATCTTTTTTACTAAGAGCAGTATTGAATGAGTGCTTGGTGAAAAATAATTTATCTTTATTTATGTGGTCCAATAAGAAGTTCTTAGTTTTACACTTGATCTTAGCCAAAAGGCCAAGAAGCAATAAGTCCTTAGTTTTAAATAGCAGGAATTGGTTAAAGAAAAAAACACATTATTTGAAAGAGCCATAGCAAGCTCTGAACAAATGACCTCTTGATAAAGCATTAACTAGATTCATCAAGATGAAAAGTGAGAACCCAAATAAATGAACCAGAAAAGAAAGAGGAGAAGTGAAAACTTACATCACAGAAATACAAAGGAATATAAGACAATGCTACAAAAATTTATATGCCAACAAATTGGACAATCTGGCAGAAATAAATTCATAGAAACATATAGTCTTTGAAGATTAATTCAAGAAGAAATAACAAATCTGAACAGACTAATTGCTACTAACACAATATAGTCAGTATTTAAAAAAACTCAACAAACAAAAGTCCTGGACCAAATGGATTTACAGGTGAATTTTACCGAACATTTAAAGAAGAATTAACACCCATTCTTCTCCAAAAATTCTCCCAAGGCTCCCAAGCTCATTTACAAGGCAACCATAATCCTGAATATAAAACCAGACAAAGACATTACAAAAAAAAAAGGGGGGGGGATTTATTCCTAGGATATAAAGTTGGTTCAATATTTGCAAATCAATGAACTTGAAACACCACATAAACAAAATGAAGGATAAAAAAATCATAGGATCATGTAAATATATGAAGCAAAAGCATTTGATATAATTCAGTATCCATTTATGATCAATCTCTCAACGAAGAGGGAACATACTTCAATACCATAGAGGTCATCTATGAAAAACCCACACCTAACATCATACCCAGCTGTGAAGACCTAAAAGCATTTTCCTTATGATCAAGAACAAGACAAGGATGGTAACTTTCACCACTTTTATTCTATTTAGTACAGGAAGTCCTAGCCACAACATTCAGACAAGAAAAATAAATAAAATGCACCCAAAATGGAAAGGAAGAAGTAAAACTGTCTTTATTTGCAGATGACTTAATATTATATGTAGAGAACCCTGAGATTTCACCCAAACACTATTAGAACAGATAAATGAATTCAGTGATGTAGCAGGATACAAAATGAATATTCAGAAATCAGTTGCTTTGGCATATACCAATAACAAACTGTCAGAGAAATTAAGAAAACAGTCCCATTTACAATTGAATAACAATACCTAAGAATAAATTTAACCAAGGATGTAAAAAACCTGCACTTACAAAATCATAAGCCATTGAAGAAATAAATAAAGAAGACACAAAGAAATGGAAACATGTACCTTGCTCATGGATAGGAAAAACTAACACTGTTAAGATGTCCATACTACCTCAAGTAATCTATAGATTCAATACAATCTCTATCAAAATATCAATGTCATTATCAAGGAACTAGAACAAATAATCTTAGAATTTGTAAGAAACTACAAAAGATCCTGAATAGCCATAGCAATCTTGAGAAAGAGAAATAAAGTTGGAGATACTGTGCTACCTAATATCAAACTACACTACAAGGATATTTTAATCAGAATGGCATGGCATTGGCATAAAAACAGACACGTAGAAACAGAATAGATATCTTAGAAAGAAGGCTATGCCTATATGGTGATTTACTGTAGGATAAAGAAGACAAGAATATACAGTGCAATGAAGACAGTATCCTCAATAAATGGTGTTGGGAAAACTGGATAGATACACGCAAGAAAATGAAACTGGACCACCTTCTTAGTCCATATACAAGAAGAAACTCAAGATGAATTAAAGACTTAAATGTAAAACCTGAAACTATAAAACTCCTACGAGAAAACAGTCAGCAGCCTCTCTGACATTGTTCTTAGTATTTTTTTCTCTAATATATCTCCATGGACAAGGGAAACAAAAGAAACAAATAACAAATGGAAGTACATCAAACTAAAATGCTTTTTTGCACAGAAAGGAAACCATCAATAAAACAAAAAGACAGCCTACTGAATGAGAGAAGCTATTTGCCAATGATACATCTGATAAGGGGTTAGTATCCAAAATTTATAAAGAACACATACAACTCAACACCACAAAAACAATCTATTTTAAAAATGGGCAGAGGACCTGAATAGACATTTCTCCGAAGAGGACACCCAGATGACTAGTAGACGTATGAAAAGATGCTCAATGCCACCAATCATCAGAACAATGCAAATAAAAACCACCAGATATCACCTCACACATGTCAAAATAGCATCATCAATAGATCAACCAATGAGAAGTGTTGGTCAGGATGTGGAGAAGAGGGGGAACACTCGGGTATTGGTGGGATTTCGAATCAATGCAGTCACTGTGGAAAACAGTATGGAGGTTCCTCAAAAAATTAAAAGTAAAACTACCTTATGACCCAGCAGTTCCACTTCTAGGTATTTATTTGAAAAAAATCAAAATACTATTTTGAAAACATATATGCAGCCCTATGTTCATTGCAGCACTATTCCCAATAGCCAAGATACTGAAGCAACCTATGTACCATCAATAGACAATGTGGTGCGTATATACAATGAAATGTTACTTGGCCATAAAAAGAATGGAATGTGACCATTTGCTACATCAATGGAACTAGAGGATATTATGCTAAGTGACAAATGTCAGACAGAGAAAGATGAATACCATATGATCTGTCTTATATGTGGCATCTGAAGAAGAAAATAAAATAGAAACAGACTCATAGATACAGAGAACAAGCTAATGGTAGCCAGCCGGGAGAGGGGCAGGAGCTGGTGAGGAAGAGAAGGGATTAAGAAGTACAAGTTAATAGTTACAAAACAGCCATGGAATGTGAAGCACAGCACAGGGAATATAGTCAGTAATATGCTAATAACTGTGCGTGGTGCCAGGTGGGCACTAGACTTACGGTGGGGGGGGGGGGTCGCTCGTAAATTATATACATGTCTAACCACTATGCTCTACACCTGAAACTAATAACATAATATGAAATGTCAGCTGTAATTGAAAAATAAAAAAATAGAGGAAGAAAACTAATCACTAGAAACCACAAAAAAATTTAATAAAACATACAATGGTGCTAGACTGAACTTGTCCATCACAAGATGTATAAGTTGGAACTTTTGTTAGAATAACGCACAGCCATTTAACAGTGTATTATAGCTAAGAAAATGTGTGACCTCTCAGTGTGGATTGGGGGCAGGGCGGGGGCAGCTATATATATTTAAAGTTAGGAGATTCTATTTCACACAGATATCAAGAAATACCTTCTGGGCCATGTTTTAGGGGGAGGGGGAACAAGGGAGCAGAGAGGCCAAAACCGATTTCCTTGATAATTTCCATATAATTGTAAGTGTTTATTCTTATGCTGAGTTTATATTGTACTTTTTCTTATGGGTGGGATATATTAAAAGAAGAAAAAAGAAGAGAAGAGGAAGAGGAAAATTTGCCAGCCTCCACAATCCTGTGGGAATTCATTAAAATATTTTTTTCTTTTTTCTCTCTGTTCTCTCTCTCCCCTCTCTGTGTATTTGTATTTCTCTCTCTCTCTGTCTCTTTCTTTCTGTGGTTTGCTCTTTCTGTCTCTCTTTTTCTCTGTCTTTCTGGTGCCTGACTAATACAGTAATACAGATTCATTCAGTAAAACACTTCTCATAGGTTAAAAGAATTTCTAAAAATGAAAAATATGTAACAACTTTAGGAATACATCTGACTGTCATAAAACTTTAAGGAAAGGGAAGCAGAGAAGAATGGCCATGAAGAAGACGGTGGTCAGGGTTAGACGAAGGAAGAGAAAAAGGATGAGTGAAGCTAATGGTTACCTGTAAGTTATTATCAGGGTCACACTTGCTTTCTGAGGATGAGTTCATGAAAACTATCTTATTCAAATATTTTATTAAAATACTTAATAAAAACCAAGCCAGCATGAACCAATAAGAGTGCCATAGGGGCAGCTGGGATGGCTCAGCGGGTGGTCTTGCAGCCTCAGAGTCCAAGGGTTGAGTCCCAGTTCTGACCGGTGCAGACCCATATGCTGAACTGGGGTGAGCTTCCCATGGGGGAGGCCCCCCAGCCTGGTTCCCGCCCTGTGCAGCCCCCGCCCACTGTGCAATGAAACCATGTGGAAAGCCAATGACGAACAACTATGGAGACGGCTCTGGGCCCTCCCCCTTCTCTCTGTCTCTCTCTGTTGGTCTCTCTCTGTCAAAAACAATAAAAGTAAATCTTAAAAAAAAAGAAAAAAGGTGCCATAAATGTACATTATGCACAACGTAATCTCCTGCATCTGAAATGCATTAAAATATGAGTAGTCAAATAAGCAGCTCAATAAAATGAATGGACTTTCTGGTTTCAAAGCCTGGAAACCAGGACAGGAAACGTGGAAGGTACTCACGCTGACAGATGCCTTTCTCGACTGTTAAGCTCCTTTCTCAGCTCCTGCGTCACGTGGACGGATCCACCTTGCAAACCTTTGTTGCAGAGGCAGCGACCCGGGGTGGCCCATGCTCACGCCTCACTCCCACCCAGCCTAGTAGGGTTGCTCTGGGAGGTAACCTAGGAGTCAAAATATTTTAAAAGCTCCCACGTGATTCTAAGGTGCAGCTGACAGTCACCAGGAAAGAGGTCACATTTTATTCTGAAGGCCATTGGGCAACCGCTCAGCTTTGAGTAGGTGGGAAATTGGGTCAGCTGTTCTTTGAAGAACAAGTGATCTGGATACAAAGTTACAGGGTGGGCAGTGATGAGTAGAGTTGGGGGCTCAAGACAGACACTGAACGTGGTCTTGTCTGTGGGAACAGGGGAGACTGAATGTGGCTGAGCGACGTGGTGACAGTTTTGCTGACCAGCGAGAGCAGTTGCCACGTGCGTGTGGAGGAGTCAGACTTCCGAGCGGCTGATGAGGTAGGCGGCTGGGGGTGGTTGTGGGGAGAGGAATGCTTGGCCTTTTGATAGGTCACCTTTGTGGGGGCTACGAATCGTTCTCACAACCATCGTGTTGCTGCAGAAAAAGTTCTGCGAGTCACTAAAGTGGCTGGAGCTTTGGTTCTAGGGAGACGACTCAGGGAAAAGCGACAGTGATAGTCTCAGTTCCTAAAAGGCAGGACGTGCTGTTCAGGAACTTTCGCTTCTTATTCCTCTCTCCTTGCACCACGTGTGCTGGCGAACCCCAGGGAGCCGGGGTTCGTGGCTGCTGGGAGGCCCCCTGCGACCTCTCCCAGCTCCCTGCTTTGCGGCCGATTGGGGCCCCTCCCCTGCTTTCGAGTATCCACAGGTTTAATGTCACAAGCAACATCTTCCCTACCGTTGTGCTTGCTTGCTTTTTATTTTCTTTTATATTAAAATTGATGACCTACTAAATTGCAGGTAAAATCATTAGCAAGTCATATTGACTTTTCTAGGTCCATGGGGCCATAGCAAGTCATTTAAAGGTTATTAATGGTCAGATTAATATTAATGATCAGATGAATGATTAAAGAGCAAATAAAAATTCTATATTCCATGAATTCATGACTTGGTAATGGAAAGCCTAGCCCCACTTACTTCCAGAATATGACATTTTTTGCAGTTTATTACTTTTTCTTCTATCTTGAAAGACATTAAAGAGCGCAAGCACCTAAATCTACAGCACAAGCGCAAAGCACCAGCCCGCCTCTTTTTCTAGAAGCACAGGGAACGTAAAGGGCTTGGCCTCATTCTCCTTGGTTCCTTGTTATGGACAGTCTCCAGATAATCAGTCAGATAATGATTCATTCGGATTTTTTAAGATAAAGGGAAAGGAACTTGATGGAGATGTAGCTGAGTTCGCAGGTCCTCATGAGCGCTCAGGGCTGGCTGCACAGCAGGCATCCGGCCGCAGGTGCCAGCACTGGGCAGGGTCAAGGGTCAAGGGTCAACGAACACAGCCTCTCCTAATGGCCTGCATCCCGGATCCTGAGGCCAGCAAGCCGGCGGAAGTGTGGGCCACGCTGAACCGGGAAGCACGCCTGTTTCTGAAGGGAATTCGGAGCAGAGTGGCAGGGCCTCCGGTTTGTGACAACACAGGGTTGGAAAGGACGTGTGCGAGCCCGCGGCCGGGGCCCGTCCTCTGTCAGGCCCCCTCACTCTTGAAGAAAGCAGAGGCTTTGGGTGCCTGGGAAGGTCAGGGCCTCGTCGGAGGGGTGACCTGCGTCCTGCCTCCTGCCCTCACGTGCGCCTCATCCGCGCCTTTTGACGGCTTGTGTAGCAAGCGACCCAACTGCCCAGCCCGCAGGATGCGCCGAGCAGAGCGGGACGCTGAGAATAGCGAGGTGTCCGGAGGCATCAGCGTGGACCCATCACAGCGACCCTGTGCGCTTGGCCTGCAAGAGGGCTGCCCAGAGCTGCACCCGGCACCGGGGCCTCTCAGAACCATGAGATCCCAGCAGACCTCGTCCCCCGTGAGGCTTGGAGCCAGGAGACGTGCAAGCTGCCACAGCCGGATACTGCGAAGACACCGCTCGGGACCGCTGGTGGCCACGTGGCGCTTGAGGTCAGCACTCTCTCCTGGGGAAGACGCTGGTGGCCCACAACTGGAAGATGGGTGAGGTGCCAGTGGCCTTTCTCTGCTGCACAGTGAGGGGCTGAAGGTTGTTACAAGTCTCAGCCCGGGGCTGGGAGAACGTGTGTCACTGGGAACCCTGCTCTTCTTGATTCTGAACATGAACGTGAACATGAACAATTCGGCGGATGGAGGGAGCTAACAGTGCACGTCTGGAACGCAGAGGGGCATTTACGATAATTAGAAATAATCAACTCCAGACCGTGGAAATAGGTGCAAGAGAATATTAAGTAATTTGTAGCCAAATGACTTTAGGACCTTAAGGTAAAAGTTCCAGGTGGCGCTTATAGGACCCATAAACACTTGATTTAAAGGGGCCATATTAACATGGAGGTTTATGATCAGAGCCTTGAAATTAAACGGATGATGTCTGCTCTGGCTCTAAAAATAAAACTTGCACAATGATGCAGGCACCTAAGTGAAAGGGCTGGAGGCGTGGTGTGCACAGCGGAACGGCATGGGCAGCAGCGTGGCCAGGGCCCACAGTGCGGAGCCCCCGGAAGCCCTGCGGACCCCAATTCAGAGGACGCAGCGTGTCACCCCGATTGCCTGCTCTGTGTCCACGCCAGCACCCAGCTGTGTGAGCAGCTGGTGAGGACAGTGTCCCGGGGAAGAGCACGCATGTGCAGGCGCCTTGAGTGCCACTGTCCAAAGACGCTGCAGGGAGTCAGGGGGGAGTGGGCCAGCCATGATGGGGACAGGACAGAGGGGTGGTCCGGAAAGAGGGACCCAGAGGAGCCGGAGACTTCACCCCACAGAGGCTGCCTCGTGGAGGGCTCCTTGGACCCCGCCAGTGGGAAGGAGGAGATCAGCAGCAGTATTAAGCTGACGTAGTTACCCTCCAGGAAGCGGGGGTCATAAAAGTTCATGTCCTGCCCCCTGATGGGCGTGACAGGAAACTCGCCTAAGGAAGCCCTTTCACGTCGTTCTGTGGAGCAGAGAGCGCAGCACAAGTGCCGGCCCGTGTGCAGCCAACGCGCAGCGGTGATCGCTGTCCGTTCAAGGAGCAGCCAGTGTCCGCAGAAGACGGGGCGAGTGTTACCCAACAGGAAGCCTGGCTCTCTCTCCTCCTAGGCGCGTTGCGGGCCGTTCAGGGTTGTCTCGCACAGCAGGCAAGAGCACTTACCCTGGTGCCTCCCTGCCTGTGACTCCAAATTCAGTTTGCGTCTTCCCTGCACCTCAGTTTTCTTATCCGCAAAATAGGTGCCAGTAACATGGCTTAGCTCAAGAGTGGCCATCAGGGTGAAAGGACCTGATGCACACAAATGCTCCTTGAAGAGAACGGCCCAGGGGACAGACGGCAGGAACTGGACCCGGGAGGGCAGGTCGGCGTCTAGGCGCTGACCTGAACAGCAGTGCTGGGGGAAATCTAAACGAAGACGGGATTCGAGGACTATGCCGGACGCACTGCGGCTCTAAGAGGTTGGAAAAACCAGGAGGATGTGTCAGGGAAGTTACCTGGTCCCTCGGAAGGGACAGCCCTGCCGTAGGAGGGGCCTGGGTGTCCGGGGACTGTGAATGAAGAGCTTCTATGGAGAAGGAGCGGATCAGCCAGAAGAACCGCCTCCCCTGGGCCACACTTACCTTGAGTTTTCACAACGCGAAGTTCATTGCTGACCCCAATGGCAGCACTGCGATGGATGAGTGGGGACGAACGCCTCACGGAGAGGGTTCGAGACAGAACGCAAAGGGACACTTCGGAGACCAGGGACTAGACCCCTTTGGACAGCTGAGCGGGACAGGCAGTCGTGGCCGGAGGGGTGGAGCCGGTCGGACTTGTGGGAATGAGAGAAACGGCAGCGTGTTATGTGCACTGGGGGCTCTGCCAGCCGGCGGTCCTCAGCCGGGCTCACCCAGGGCGCTTCTCTGCCCCTGGGGGCGCTCGCCCACCAGGCTTGCTCTGACTGGCACGGACTCCGGGCATCTGCTCCAGACAACTGTACTAGCGAGATTCCTGCAGCTCAGACACACACAGAGAGACGGGGAGAGCCACACCTGTCCTGAGAGTGAGCCGAGGGCTCGTACAGTCAGAAACCACTCGGTGTGACAGGGGACGGGCGTGTAACAGCGGCGGAGGAGCCGTGCCTCACAGTAGGCAAGCTGGGTGCTGCTCATGAACTTCCAGTGGGTGCATGGACCCCTGCCAGGAGGCTGTCAGTCATGATGGAAGGAAAAGGAGGTCTCGAACACCGAAAACAAGCTGATGGTTTTGACTTTTGAAAAGTCGCTCCAGAACTTGACCTGGGAGATGAAGTACTACTTCTGTATCTTAAAGCTGGTGCTAACGTAACTCATTAGCTGTCAGTGTTATTGAAACAGAGATTTGCCACATACATACAATTTCCAAGACACTGAAATGTTTCTCTGAGCAAGTTTTTCTTCCATGAAGCCATGATGGCATTCATCTAATCCATCCCTCACACATCTTCAGCTTCTGACTTCACAGTTGGCCTTTCTTTGGTAATTCTGGGTCACTCTACCTTGTGCTTTGCTAAAATAAAGAGAGAACTTAGGTTTAGTTAACACATACTTAATTCAGAAAACAGCCCTTTGAACTTGGTTTTGTTATCCCAAGCTTGCTCACAGGTGAGGATGTCAAAGTGACACAGGTGGGGGGCATGCTCTCTATTAGTTATCTATTGCTACGGGACAAATTGCCATGGAATCCGTGTCAGAGGGTAAGGATTCTAGACCTTCTGCTCAGGGTCACACAGGCTGTAGTCAAGGTGTTGGCTTGGATGAGGCCAAGTTCATTTCCCAGTAGGACTGAGCCTCTCCAGTCACAGAGGTTACCAGCCCTCCTCACCGTTACTGTCATCTGCTTTAGTCCCAAAGGAGAGCACAGCTGCTGCTTGGAGCTTCTGGTCTGCAGACTTGCTAGTCAAGGGCTCATTGGAAAAGGGCAGGAGCACCGTGGTGATCTACTTCCACATGCCTCACAGTCAACTGACCAAGGGCTTCGACCCCCTTCAGAGTCCCTCCACCTTCGGCACAGAGCAGACCCGAACCCTGCCGATCAGAGGTTGTATTGTGTTTCCCGAAGAAGGAATGTCCAAGGCCTAACCCACACCCGGCACCTCTGAACGTGACCTTATTGCAAGTAAGGTCTTTGCAGACGTAATCAAGCTAAGATGACATCCCTAAATCAGTATGACTGCTGTCCTTATAAAAAGGGGGAATTTGGATACACAGACACACACCCCGGGAGAACTCCATGCAACCGTGAAGGCAAGCAGGATGCTTCTAGTGGCCAAGAAACCACCAGAAGCTAGGAGAGAGACCTAGAGAAGGTTTTCCTCACAGCCTCAGAAGGAACCAGTCCTACCGACACCTACTACTTCCGGTCTCTTGATCCACGGAGACAATGCACTTCTGCTGTTCACGCCGCTCAGTGTGTGGTCTATGTTATGGCAGCCGAAGGAGACACATTCCTTTTTTTTAAATTAATTAATTAATTTTATATTTTTATTTATTTATTTATTTTTGACAGAGAGAGAGAGAGAGAGAGAGAGAGGGAGATACAGAGACAGAGACAGAGAGAGAACTGAACTGGGGAAGCTCCCAGTTCAGCACATGGGTCCGCACGGGCCGGGACCGGGATTCGATCCTGGGTCCCCGGCGCTGCAAAGCGAGCGCTCAACCCACTGAGCCCTCCCGGCTTCCCCGGAGACACATTCTACATGATATCCCGTCATAGTCTCAGTTCTGCCCACCCTCAAAGGGAATGGATTGTACAGAGTGTGTTGGTCATGGGGTGGGAATCGTGGGGTCACCTTGAAATTCAACCCATTCAACCGAACACACCCTCCCAAGCCCATAGCCATGTGCCTCCTTCCCTCAGCCATTAGAGGACCTGCGGAGTTGCCCTAGACGTTTGGAGATGCTGCGAGGAGCTGCCCTGTGCGATCCAAACCCTGACAGTCATACATGTAACACTCCCGGGCCCGTGTCCTCATCTGCAAGGTTAGGGGTGGGGGTCCATGAGCCCAAGGTTCTTTAGTTTCTGAAACTCCACGATTGGTTCTTGCTGCACAGCTACATGCAGGGACTTGGGGAGACGTGGTCTCCCTGCAACTCCGAGGCCGGTGTCACCCCTCTGAGGTGTGCAGCTGTGCGCTGGGTAACTGGCTCGCCAACATCGGAATTATGGGATAAACAAGACATTACCTCATTGGGTTTTATTAGATGGGGTGTATAATTAAACCTTTTAATAAGAATATAGACAAGCAAGCTGATAGTATGAGCAATGTTGAATAAACTCTCCCAGTGGATTGAATCACTGGTTCTTACTGTCTTGATAGAGAAAATTAATTTTTTTAAAAATTGAATTTTTTAATACAAATGTCACTTCAAGCCCATAATTCTACCTCCTTATTACCCGAGGTTATAAAATATGTCTTACACATTTTGTTATTTTCATTTTTAAGGACTCATTTCTATACTTAAAAAGTTTTTATTGTGCCTAAAGTACAGTTTTCAGTCTATTGGGAAAATATTCCAGTTTTTGGTTATAAATGAATTAAAATGGGTGTGTTTTATAACCATTAAATTACCTCCTTTATTATTAAGAAAAAAAAAAGTTTCCATACATGAACATTCTATGTACTATTTCTACACAACTTTAATTTTATTATAAACCTTAGAACACACTGGAAAATCAACTACAAAATCAAAATCAGGAACAACAACAAAAGAAAATCAATCATTAACCTCCATTTGCTCAAATGCCTTGTGAATAGAATTCGTGTGTCACCTTCTAAGAAAAAGATCTCACATACCGGGATTTGGTTTAAAAATACGCAGTCCTTGGAAACATAAAATGTCACTTTTCTTAGAGGCATTACCAGACAGCGAGCCGTCTTTTCATAAAAACTTCTCTTCATCACTTTTCCCAACTGGGAAGCGAGCATTCCAGATCCATCCTGAAGACCCGCTTTGAAGCCGCGGCTCCGCTGCTAATTCTCGTGCTCGCGGCCCATTTCACCTGCAGCCCTAGCCCGGCTGCGGCCTTTACGTGCAGTAGAGACCGGATGGCTTGGTGTGAGGCAGAGGGTGTGCAGCGGCTTCACCCAGGGTGCAGTGGTCCTTTCTGAGCCCCTGAACTTGGAATTTCTCTTTAAAATGTCCACTAATTCCTCTTGGGGGTACCACTAAAGAAAGCTGCCTGCTGTCTGTTATCTAGCAGTATGAGTAAAGGTTAAGCGTTTCCAGTTAGAAGCTCCACTCGTGTGCATGCAGCCCACGCCGTCTGTACAGCCGCATGCAGACGGGAGATGGGTATTAGCATCACGATTTTCATTTGAAATAATGTCCATCTTCTCAGGCCTGCATTGTCGTGCAGGGGCTGCCAGCTGCTTATAGTAATGAGCCTGACAATCCACGTAAATGGGATTTGCTGCCTCTTTGCCAGCGTCATGGCCGGGATATTGATCCTAATCGTGGAGCGGTTGCAGGCGTTTTATTCAATGGGAAGGAGACGGGCCCTGAGCTGAGGGTGCTGAGGACTCAGGCAGTAGGAAGCAAGCGTGGTGACACTGTGCACATTCCCACCCTTTCTCAACATTCCAGGACAATCAACCAAATTAACCAGTGGCCAGATGTGGAATAAAGATTCTAGACTCTCCCCAACATTCTATGTCTCTCTGTAACATTTGAAATAAGATCTGACAAACTAGTAACTCTGAGGAGCTCAGTGACCCAGCTAACCTCTGATGGTGGTCACTAGCCATGTGCAGCCGTTTACAGAAAAACGAATTAAAGTTAAATACGACTAAAATGTCCTCAGAACGCAAAACGATATGTGCGCGCATTCATGTCCATAGCAGAATTATTCGCAGCAGCCAAAAAGTGGGAACAGCTCAAGTGCCCATGGACAGGTGAATGAATAAACAAGATGTGAGTCACACACATGATTTAATATTGTTCATCTTAGAAAGGAAGGACATTCGGACACACCACAGCACGTATGATGCACAAGGACATTATGCTGAGTGACACAAACAGTAACTGAGGGACTTGTAGTGTCTGACTGCATTTACATGAGGTACTAGATTCATTGTTTAGTGGGTAGGGTTTCAGTTTAACAAGAGGACAACCAATCTGGAGGTAGACAGAGGTGATGGTTGCACAAGAGTGACAAATGTACTTAATGCCGCTGAACTGCACACTCAAAATTGTTAAAATTCTGCATTTTAGGTTATGCCTACTTTACTCCAATTAAAAAAAGTTATTTAGTTTCCCCTTTGACCAACGGCCCCCTGTGGCTAGTGACTCCTATACTGGAGGGGCTCAAAGATAGACCACGCCCATGCTCAGAGAAAGGTCCCCTGTGCGTCATCACCTTGGAGACAGGCTGGGGCCCCGGGGGGTGCAGGAGGCACGTGACCTGTGGAATGAAGAGGGCTGTGCCCTGCATCTCTGGGCACACAGGAGATGTGGCATAAACGGCCATCGGCCACCCGTCGTAGAGGCGTGACATCTAAAATTGAGCTTTACCAGTTTTGACATATATTGTTTCTGTGTGTTCTGTGGCAAATTTTTCATTTTCAGGACGATTAACCATTAGCCTGCAAGGGATTATTGCAGTCAGTCACGTGGCTGTTCTCCTCTTCCCGAATGCACGTATTTGGAAGACTGTGAATGGTGAATGCGGGTGTCTCCGCAACCCAGCATGGTCGACACCATTTCAATAACAGAAGGGGCCTTCAAGTGCAAATTCATCAGCAGAGGAATGTGAGTAATTAATCATCGGAGGTGGATGAATTAGTAGGAGGTGTAAATCATAGGTGGGTGTGGGGGTTAGTAATGCTGGCCTCTGCGCCGTTTGTTCCTAGCCTGTTCTGGTCCCATAACTTTTAGCCATACGGCAGCATGCTTATGTCATTCTAAGGATCTCCAGGTAAGGAATTCTTCCACGGCTTTCTCTAAAGCAACACATGTTCAAATATAGAGCCTTATAGAACTGCACCTAATGGAGTTAGTGGCTAAAATGTTTAATAAGCCTGATGATGTGGGCACTCATGTCACATGACCCATAGTTGGTGTGACTGGGGAGCAGCTCTATTTTATATTCTCTCAAAGTTGTCATTTTCTGAGGGGACAACAATATCTGCCTCATGAAGTGGCTGTGATAATTATAAAAATAAATTCACGTAAATTAAATGGAAAGTGGTCAGTGTCATTTGGGTGTCATGTGTAATGATGACAACGATGATGTTTTAGTTTGTCAACGAGTCATACATTTTGTTGGCCTTGGAATTTGTCTGACTGCATCACATGAGGAGACCGGCTCAGGGTCTGGGAAACAGGACGGAACTAAGGATCATGGGTTCAGGCTAAACCTGCCAGCTGGCCTTCACCTCTGCTTCACACATAGTCCCATCCCACAGACCTGAGAACCACGGTTCAGACACAAGCAGTGTCTCCCCCAAGGCCATGGTATTGGCCAAGAGTGCTCTCTGATTAAGCTGAGCAGACATCCCGTTTTAAATGGGACAGAAAACAAAGGTACTGTCCCATTTCAAAAGGTGCATCTGGTCAGCCCGGTCTCACTGGGCCGAATTCAAGGTGGCAGTAGGCCGACCAGGTGTACTGTTCGAACTGGAACAGAACCATTGTTTTCCGTCCTGTTTAAAACGGGACATCTGGTCAACCTATCTCCGATGGCTGTGTTCATGCTGCCTGAATTTGCCTGTGACCCACCACTTCTGTCCCTGTGACCTTGAGCTAGTCTCATTATGTTTGACTTGGGTGTCATAGTCCCTACATTGTAGCCCAGAGTCAAATAGACAAGTGAGTGTCAGCAACAAGTAGGTGGAGCTGAGTGCCTACCGCTAGGTAGTAAATGCCGAGTAAGCGTTGGGGGATTCTCTTGAATGTCAATTGGGCGAAATTTCAAATCTATCCCTAAGTTTGAGCCTTGCACATGACAATTCCAAAGGTGCTATCATTTATTTATGATACACTCATTCATTATCACCAAGAGATTTAAGGACAGAGTTGCATTTTATCATCATTGCATCCACACTTTCAATTTAATGTCTGGCACTTAGTGTTGAGCCAATGAACACCTCCTGCAGAAGTGACTCTGAAGGTACCATTGGGAGACCCCGTGGACTGGAGCCTGCAGCTGCTGAGGTGCTGGGCCTTCCAACGCATGGCAGGTAAGTCTCTCATGTCCTTCTTAGCCTCTGAAAAATCTCTCTTCACACAAAGTAAAGAATGCTTCTCACCTTTTACAACTTCAGCGTTCGCTCGTGTTCTTTTGTTTACAAAGATATTATAAGTTCCTCACCCTTCATGTCAAGTTTCTTTTTACATTTAACACTCGTGTGTCAGTGATAATAAACATATATAGACCACATAACGTGTGCATGTGCCCGGACATGGCCCGTTCTGTTGTAAATGAAGCTTCCGAAACGTATGTGTTTTCTTGTAGCTTCAGAGTTTTGCTTCCACACACACTCCGGCTGCCTCATGCCGCCCATGAGGGCAAGCTCTGATAAAGGCTTAATTGCAAGATTGCCGCGGGCTGGCCCGATTCAGTCCTTTTGGATTTAGTAACTCTGTTTTAAATTTAATTCAGCTTCCATTTTGACATGTATAAGTAGTGATGTCACTTGTCAATTTCTTCATTTTGAAATAAAATAAGTAACTATTTTATTTCACTGTACTAGTCCTTTGTAAATTTAAAAATCATCCTTGTTTTTTAATAGAATTATCGTGAGTCATAGGCAAATGTTAAACACCTTACACACAGTACAAAAATTTTTAACGATCGCTTAGTAAATTGACATCATAAATAAACACTTTATTTTACATCTTCTCAAACTTAATTTTAAGAACATAAATTATTGCAAATGTTTCATCTTCAAAAGGGTTTGTTTGGGGGACAGAAATACTATAATTGTTTTCCAATAATTTGAAGTTAAAGATATTTTTATTTTCCAAATTTATTTTATCGTCATCCATCTAGGAAACTCTTGCTAATTTTTAAAAGCCTCTGTCTACTAAGACCCTTCAATTTTTACTCTCTTATATATTCATGCCATTCTAATCACCATCTCACTCATCTGATTTTTCTGTTAATTTTTATTAATCAGAAGAAGTGAGGAAAATCTTTTTCAACTTGCATTTGCACGGTCTTCATTGACCGTCGGATGTATTGCAATTAATGAAAATATTCAGCCCGCACTGATTGAGCATCTTTTGATGGCAGACACTGACGTGTGGAGGAAACTGGGATATATCCACACAGGAGACAGCTTCTGCTTTGAAGACAGTGGCCTTCTAGAGTCAGAGAGAGACACGCACACGCAGTTCAGATGAACTGCAGTGACTCTCAGGAGGGAAACGAGAGCCACGCAGAGAGGTTGGCGGAGGGCCCGCGTGGGCTCCGGGCTGACAGGAGCGGGAGGAAGGGGTGGAGGTGCCGAGCATGCCCTCAGGCAGAGCCCTGAGAAGAGCAGGCTCTTCACGCAACTCTAAGTCACACGCTCCGGCTGCAGGTTAGGATGGGAAGCGTGTCTCTTGGGAGACAAGGGGGATGTGGTGTTGTTCATTCACGTCCCGCACAGAGGCTGTAGACCAGGCTGCAGGTGCAGGGAGGTTGGCTGGCATTTGCAGAGCTGTCACTTGGAAGGGCCCAGGAGGAATTCGGAATCAAGTGTCTGAACCTCCAATGAACAGTATGAGCAGACCTGGCAACTTGCTGTCACCAAGTTGAGATTGGGGGTTGGGGGTGGGGGCAGGGCTCCTGGGGTGACAAGGACAAGAAATGAGGAGAATACCTAGGAGATACTAGAGGGGACCCAGGACCCATAAGAGCCATCAGGGAGGGGCATATATAAATGCAGGGTGTGGACACCGCAGAGGTCAGGAAGGAAAGAGGTTTGCTCTGTGCAGAGTGCTCAGCCTTTGAGGAGAAACCAGGAGGAAGGGGACAGAACAGAAGCCTTTGTTCTCTGCTGGGACTGAGGACACGGTTGAGGAGCCTAGCAGGGCCATTCTGGAGCAGGGCTCGCTCAGGGAGGCCCTGGTGGCGGGGCTGTGGAAGGGGAGGCTGGGCACACGCCTTCCCCTCCTGTCTGTGTGCCAGTCACGTGCCAGACACTGCGCACATGTCACTTGGAAGTTCCCTCTATTGTCCTTTCCTACTTAAAATGCCTTCTTTCACTCTTATGTACACCCACCAGAAAGTCTGCTCTAAGAATATGAGCTTGGAAGTTCCTTTTTGCAGACAACATCATCTCAGTGGTGCACTCCAGATCGCCTTGATCCTTCTGGTCTGCACAAGCTTCAGAGGAAGTAATTCCCGTGGCCAGCCCCACCCCCAGGGACGTCCACAGGCTCTGTGACCTTGTGGTTCACACGCAATCTATGTGGGCCTGGGTTTCCTCACCTGCGAGTTGACAAGGCCGACTTTGTAACTGTTGTAAGATTGCACGGAATGTGCCCGACAGGTGGTGCGTTCCATACGTGAAGGCCTGGCTGGCCTAGTTTCTAGAGTGCAGCCTCCTCTGTCACCCACTTTCACCACCAGAAATGGGGGGCCGTGGGAGCAGACCCCTGGAAGCAGCAGGTGGGGGCGGATGTGCGGGTGGGAGCACCTCCGTCCTGTGGAGGGTCCGGGAAAAGGAGCTGGGGATGGGGGTGGCAAAGACGGTCCCTGGGTTTGGTGCCAGTGGAGCCACATGACCTCAACTTATTAGGAAACACATGGTGGCCGACGTTCATTCTGAGCTGGATGTAGCTCCATCATTCTGTGCCTTGTACGTAACTTGATAAGATGAGTTGCCCAGATGTGTGCGGGAGCGGGTCTGGTGGGAGAGGCTGTTAGGAAGGCTGGCAGGCGGCAGTTCCGCGGCCCTGGGAGCGCACCGAGGTAGAAACGAGTGGCCCAGGGCGGGTGGGTGTGCGGGGTTTAGAGGAGAAGGGAGAAGGGGACCCATGATGCCCACAAAGTTTGGAGTGTGTGTGTGTGGGGAGAGGGTGTTCTGCTGGAAATGAGGATTCTGGGGGCGGAGAGGGGGTCTGAAATCAGTTCTGCTTCGTAAAGATCCATGGGGGGAGACGCCGAGCCGACATCTGGAGTGAGCAGTCTCATCCCAGAAAACAAACACGGGGTTTGGGATTAGGTGTAAAAAGACATTGGAGATGGTGAAGTTGGTTGACCAAAGCAATAGGGCAGGATAATAATAAGTCAGAATCAACCCGGGTAGCTCCTGGTGGCGTTCAAGGAAAGCGTAAAGAGGACGTGTGAGGAGCACGTCCCAGTGACCGAGCTCCCATTCACCTGCAAAGACAGGCTCATCCTGGAGGTGCTGCGACCTCACACTGGGCGGTTGAGGCTGCAGGGCTGCCCCCCAGGGGTCAGGCCACTTCCTGCAGGGGCAGGTAAGGCAACAGGAAGTCCTGGCTTGCAGGTGAAGGCCGGAGCTGGGCACATGGGGTCCTGGGTCTGTGAATGGGTGTGGGGCGTCTAGGTGCAGAGGGCAACAGATGGGTACAAAGGTGAGAGGCCCACTCCCTGTGATACCGGGAGATGAGAGCAGAGCTCACTCTGCAGGCACAAGGCCAACAGAGGCTTGTCAGCAGGTGCTGGGGGGAACGATGTGTAACCAGAAGACCGGTCCATTTTCTGCAATGCACGCCTGTGGGGCACACTGCTGCCCAGTCTGGGGGACTGTCTGGCCCTGTTCACCCAGCGAGGGACTAGTGGCAGAGGCCAGGGGTGGGTGACTGAGGTGCATCTCTAGGACACAGCTCCTGGAACGTGTGGGTGTAACTGGGCTGAAGTCCCAGCTCTCTGCTGCACCCCACCTGGGGAAACCAAGTCTCTCAGGCAGGGGCTGGGGGGACAGGGTCACTCACACTCACAGTGCTCCCCCAAACCCTGTGTCTTTGTTTGGAGACACTCTAGTTTTAAATTACATTTTCTTATTTTGGAGTTGCTTCTTATCCCAGAGATCTGTCCGCTTACTGCTTGCACATGAGGCAAGGATAGTAGTATGTCTGTGTGTGTGCGCATATGTGTGTTTGTGAGATTAGAAATCTGGGCAAAACAAAACAGAAAAAAAATTCTCATAGATATTAATATCTTGACACATTTGGTAACATTGAAAGGTTGTCATTTTGATTGTGATGTCCAATCAAGCCCAGACTTTTCATTTACTCCTGTTTCCAGGCAAATGTTTTCGCACTGAACCAGCTTTAAAAGCCGGTGAAAATGTCATGTGAAGTGTGTTCCCATTAGCTCAGAGCCCAATCTCACTATTGGATGAATGGGCGCAGAAAGCAGTGAAGTGAGGTCCTTCCAGAGGAGGTGTGGATGTGTCCCTACATCATGCCACGCTGTGAACTCAGCACAGGTGCACGAACTGCCGTGTCGTGGGGAGTGTGCGGGTGTTTCCGGGAATGTCAAAACAGAAACAACAACCCCAACCCTAAGTTAGGAAGCGTTTCAATGCCATTGATTGGAATGCTGGTGACTCAGTAATAATGGCAAAATAGCAACGAACGCCCTTCGTCCATGGGGCAGGAGAAAGTGCTGAGTGTTCAGTGAGTCAGCGAGAACCCAGCTGACTGCTCTAATTGACTCTCAGACACAGGAACGCAGTGGCCACTAAAGAAGCTCTGGCCAGTAGGGTGTCATCAAAACTAATAAAAAACAAAGACATCGTCACTGCTCTTGGATTTTGCCTTTTAGCCCAGTCACATCAGCACATTTGCAGCTGAGTCTGATGCTGGGACTGGTCGACTCCACAGCATTTGGCTGAGTTACGCTGGGTGCAAGAAAATCTGTTACCACTTTTTAATGAACTATTTTTCAAAAACATTTTTTGAGGAAGGGGTAGATTACTTTGTTGTTTAATAATTTATACGTTTCAACGGGTGATTATCTGTGGTTTTCAACTTCTGATTGTATAAAGTTAAAAATTTGACATTTTGGTCAGAAGTATCATATTTTGTCAAACATGCATATGATGTTATATATTTTTTAATTTCATGATAAAATAGAGTTTACTTACAATTCCAGGTGTCTTTAATATGTCTTTGTAAGCTTCCCAAGAATGTTGTCATTTATAAAGTATAGTGTTTCTCCATAGTTCTGCACAAAAAAGTATATATATATCACTATTATTCCAGTAATCATATAGTCCACTATTACTAGTAAAATTTGCATAAATATTTGACAAAAACTAACATATAACTCATAATCAAAGGTGCAGAGGCCCAGAAGATGCAAAAAAGTCTTGACTCTTTGCCCAGAGGATGCCGGGTTGGTTGAATGACTTTTCTCACTCAGTTTATACTGTTGTAATAAATGAAACCCCTAGAGGTGCACAGTAATAGTCAGATAGCACATTATTTTTTGTCCACCTGATAACCAGAGTTATCTGATGTCTCTGCTTATATTATGGACCAAAGCCCAAGTATTGGGCATGTATCTAATATATACACAGTTCCTGTGTCGATAATTATGGAATAAAACAGGAAATTGTAAATAGATTCAATCATACTTCCTCCTGAGGTATTTATCACATCCCAAACGAGAAATCAAACCATTTATAGTGTTTATTCTTTAATTTTAAGACAAAATCATGAGAAATCTAAAAACTCACATATGAGTCATCTGGGTACTAGCAAAGGAATGCAAAAGATTCATATATTGTGTCATCTGAAGCATATGTATCAAGCTTGTTTTAAATGTTGAGCTCAAAATACTTGCAACTTTCTAAAAAGTGTAATTCTAAGGGAAAAATGGTGTTGCATCATCAACTTCAAAAGTGAGTGAGTAATAGTTGACTCAATGGTGTGTTTTTTCTTTGAGAAAAACAACAAAACAACTGAATTTGGCAGGACTGCTACCATTTACCACAGTGCAGCTGTACCATTTTCGGGAAAACATGCTTTATGGCAGTGGTTGCACAGCTGCCATTTACCACAGTGCAGCTGCACTTATTCCTAGGCAACTTGCTTTATGGAAGCGTCCACACTGTTGCCATTTTCCGCAGTGAGGATGCACTGCGAGGGAACCTGCTTTACGGCAGTAGCCGTACTGCTGCTCTTTACCACCGTGCAGCTGCGCCCATGTTTCTAGGTAACTTGCTTTATGTCAGCAACCGCAGGGTTGCCATTTACAGCAGTGAAGCTTCACCATTTCACAGGAAACTTGCTTTACAGCAACAGTGACCTAGTTGCCAGCTACCAAATGCAGCTGTGCATATTCCGGGGCATCTTGCTTTACAGCAGCAACAGCACTTCTGCCATTTACTACAATGCAGCTGTGCTGATTCCAAAGGAACTAGCGTAACAGAAGCTGCTGCTGTTGACTGCAGTGCAGCAGCGTCATGTCTGAGGGAACTTTCTTTATGGCAGTGGCAGAACTGCTGTCAGGTATGGCGCTGAGGCTGCATCTATAGCGAGGGAG
>PVKE010000377.1:122459-152372 GCA_004027555.1 Craseonycteris thonglongyai
AGCAGTGAGGCTGCATCTATAGCGAGGGAGGTTGCTTTACGGCAGCCATTTACAGCAGTGAGGCTGCATCTATAGCGAGGGAGGTTGCTTTACGGCAGCCATTTACAGCAGTGAGGCTGCATCTATAGCGAGGGAGGTTGCTTTACGGCAGCCATTTACAGCAGTAAGGCTGCATCGATCCTGAGGGGGCTTACTTTACGGCAGCTGTGGTGTCTGCTGCCATTTTGGTGCTTCAGGGAACTTTTTTATTTTAGGACAGCAACAACAGCTGTGAACATATTGGTGTGTCAGGCTGTAACACTGCACCTTTTTCAAGGGAACTTGCTTCTTTGCAGAGGCAGTGGCTTTTACAATACTCTTGCTTCCTCACCCCAGGCTGCATTTGTGCTGAGAAAATGTGTTTTATGTCTTCAGTACTAATCACCTCCATATTGGTGCTTAGTCTTAACAGGCCAGGTCTGCTCTGAGGACACGTACGTGGCCATTTGTGTTGTAGTCTGTGTCTCTTCTAAGGGGAATGGCTTTGCAGTAAGGGCAGAACTGCTGCTCATGGCAGTGTGGCTGCACCGTTTCTGGGGGAACTTGCTTTACAGCAGCGGCAACACTGCTGGTGTTCACTGCAGTGAGTGTTGCGTCACTTATTCTGAAAAAAATTTGCTTAATGGCATCTGCAGCACTTCGTTGTTCACCGCATTGCAATGGTGCCATTTCTGAGGGAACTTGCTGTGCCTCAGTGGCTCCACAGCTGCCCATTTCCCAAGGAATGTCACAGAGACCAAGACAAACAGGTCCTGAGACTCATCAATTTGACAGAAGGGACAGCACGCATTTTCTTCCATTTCTATGACCCACCATACCATACTTTGCACAGACTAGCCTTCCAGGGCATGTTGGTTAGAGAGAGCTGACTCTGTGATCTATGGTCTCACACTGAGTGTGCACAGGGAAGGGACACCTGGTGACCACAGATCGTGACAGTGCTAGGTGATTCTCTACTCTCTACCAACTGGCTGAGAGACAGTGGTCAGTCCCTCCCTCTCTAGGGCTTCATCTCCTCACAGAGAAAATGTAATGGCTGCTATGGATGATCCCGGGCTTTCTCCAGACCCCTAAACATCCGTCTTTACCGAGTATTAAACACGGTGAGATTTCTGATCCCAGCATCTTTTTGTCTTGTTTTGAACACACTTTATAAAGAAAAATTTGTTTTTTGTTTGTTTGTTTGTTTGCCTAAAGAGACCATTGTAAATCCCACCCCTCTTCCAAAAAAAAAGTGTCTACTCAATAAATGTTAAAATAGAATGCCTTTTATTTTAAAACTTTGTAATGAGTCCGAATAAAGTTTTACTATCCAATAGTCCCAGCCAGCCCTTTTTTACAAGCACATTTTCATTACCTAAATTTTATTGCCAAGAAATGAAAAAAAAAAAAAAGGTAAATTTTAGATATTTAGGAAAAACCCACTTTTAATAATGTCAAACCCTTTTTTATATTTGAGATGTTCAAAATCTATAAACAGATAGCAGAATCATAAGGCCAGATCTGATATCTATATGCCTATTTTAAACACTGAATATTCTTAGGGATTATTTTACCCCCTTGAAAGACTTTTGAGACATTAGCTCACCACAACATTCAACCACCTGCCAAGCATTTTATTAGTCTCTCTAACCACCCTAAATAATTCTCAAGGTTTCTTTTCAATAAAATTCCAGGCATTGAATGATAGAAAATAGCTTTAAGTTGCTTAAAGAGAACGTTCGAGGCAGAGCTATAGACAACCAGACTCGCTCAGGGAAGACAGGAAAGAGAAAGAAAGCTGGACCCTGCTGCAGGGTTCACATCGTTTTAGTTACTGCTCAGCACATCCTGGAGAGGAGTAACCACACCAGCTTTGCTTGGGAGGGCACTGAGGCTCATGGGAATTGAAGCAATTGGACAGAGAGCCAGAGCCAGTGCTTAGAGGACCTGGGCCCCAGTCTCATCTGTCCACTGTGTTTGCCATTGTCTGAGCATCTGCCACAGAACATCGGAGTCACCGTTTTTTGGAACCAAGCCTACAGAAGCAAGTGTGCTCATGGCCTTGAGAGTTGCTGCAGAAAAGACCTAAGCATTTTGTTCAGCAAGCTATGAACCCCTCTAACTTGCCCTTTATGTCAACACATTGGCAGTGGGTGTACTCTGGTCGCTGCCACTATGCTGAACTAGAGACCCTGCAGAGAAGCCTTCCTCCATGGAAGGACACCACGTAGTGCTGACTGATTCAAAGAAAAGAAATGAATGCAATCCCTTTGCATTTTTGGTACTCTCTATGAAGATGATGAAAGGCATTGTTTTTGGAGTCCTTATTTTTCCTCTTCCTCTAACTACTCAAAGAACGACCCACAGTCCCACACAAGAGTGGTCTCAATGTTAGCCCTACAGGAGTGCAGTTATTATTATTATTTTAATTTGGACATATAATACCTTGATTAAATGACCAACGTGATTATAGTGCAAGTGGCACTGAAGGTGTCCTTACTCATGAATCAAGGAATTAACTTTTATATTGTCTTCCACATCACTGTCTTTAATCTTTCCTTCCATGGTTGACTAGATGTTCACCAATTCTACTCAAAACCTAGCAAATATTTTGATTGCATTTAAGTTAGATTCAGTCTAAACTTTCTCATAAAGGCTGATATACCATAGAGCCAACTATCTCAGGATGGTCCAGAAATATTAAAAACTAAGGTGAGCAATTATTTGGGTTTTCAAAAGGTAATTCTACTTAATAGAAGTTTATATCATGTTCACAATTTATCAGAGTTATTTTGTTTCTCGATATATCAGTTATACATAAAGACAGAGAAGACCTAAATCTTCAAAAATAATAAAATGAACAAGCCATCGCTGTCTGTACCTGCCCTATCTCTACACAAGGCACTCTTAGGCACAGCATTAAACCATACAGTGGAAGCCAAGTGCCTGGAACACAGCAAGCAATCAAAGAGAAGCAATTAATAAATGCTGTTGAATGAATGAGTGGGTGCATGAATGAGAAACCTTGGGAGTAGGTGTTATTCCTACTTCTTCCTTGTTATACAGATGAGAGCAAGATTCAAAGACATGAACAAACTGCCTAAAGCCATGTATCTTGTCAGGGTCCCAGTAGGGATT
Organism: Craseonycteris thonglongyai; assembly: GCA_004027555.1. Taxonomy (NCBI): domain Eukaryota; kingdom Metazoa; phylum Chordata; class Mammalia; order Chiroptera; family Craseonycteridae; genus Craseonycteris; species Craseonycteris thonglongyai. The sequence goes on from PVKE010000377.1 coordinate 125,619, forward strand.
TCAGCCCAGATTGTCCAAATTTAATTTTAATTTTCTTCCTACTTCAAGGAGAATATTCATACTGACATCATCCATATCTGTGTTGATATTAGCCATCTTAAGTGTCAATAGTAATTATATTACATCACAGTCATGTTAGACTTCAAACCCACTGATGAGTATTTTCAAAACCTGTTGAAATGAAAGCTTAAATAATAGCCCAGAGTGACCGGCAGAGTTCCTCTTTCCTTTATTCCTCAGTGGGAGCTGATGTGCTCCAGTTTGGAGTTGTCTCTGATGCATCATTTATTCAAAAAACTGCTCCCTGTGGCTCGGTGCTTCCAGGGACTAGAAGTTAGGGATGGTTCTGGATGTTGGTAGCTGGGACCCCAGAACTGTTCTGGTCCATCTCGGCATTCCCTTTCCTCGAAATCTAAATTCCCAATAACAATGATGAACCTGAGAGATCCTTAGGACCCCAAAGCCCCCTCCCCCACCCCTCTGTAAGTCATATTTCAGCGATGAAGGAAATCAGCAAATCGGATTGTGAGCTGGATGTTCGCATGAAGCTCAAATGCTTGTTCTGGCTGCTGTAACTGGTTTCCCCTGTATAAGGGAATGGGCGTGGTCTTCATTTCTCACAGGTGTGTGTTTGCGTGTGTGTGTGTGTGTGTTGAGATATAGCATTAAGCGAAGGTGGTAAATAGCAACATAGATGACGAAAGGAGGAGGAGGGGGTGGAGGAGGGTTAAGGAGGCAGCAGCGATCTTTTGCCTTTGCTAGCATGGTGGGTGGGTCCAGAGCTCTGTCCGGGGCTCCTGCCCACTCAGCCCCTGCACTGAAGTCACCCTGGTGGCCTCAGAGGCCCCTGAAGAGCTTACACTTAAGTGAAGTTTAAGCCGCTCCTCCAGGGCTCTGACATTCAGGAAGGGCAGCTTCCTTGGACCCTAGCCTGGTCTCGATCCTACAAACAACTGTCATCTCATGACAAAAGGAACCAAGGACGCATTCTCCCCCTGCCCTCACTCTCCAGAATCCATAGTTGTATCAACTACAAAAAAAAAAAAAAAAAGAAAAGCAAACAAACTAATAAGTGCCCAGATTAAGTGCCAGACTATAGCATACATTTGTTTAAAGACCTAAGGGTTTTAGAAAATTTATTTTACAATATAATAACACTAGTAACCCAACACTGCTAATAGTTCTAATTAAATTGTAACTGCCTCTCCATTTTTTTTAATGCGTGGTAATAATTTTAAGTTACAGGACATTTTTCCTTACCAGCTTTAACATATTTGTGTGTGTATATAAAAGTTAGTTAAAAACAACTTTCATAATAGACACCTGTTACTAATATGCCAGCTACACGGTGCTGCTTTCGGAATGACCTCACATGCATTTAACACTTCAGTTAAAGGATCTATAACTTAAAGGCAAGCATTTAAGCAGGGGATTACTAGCCTCTTTATGCCATTGTTCTCTGTGTTTGCTTTAATATTTATCCTGTGTTTGGATTAGTTAAATCTAATATATAGTCTTATAGTTTGAGGACTTTTTACTTGTCCAAGGTCTTAAGGTAAGCTCCTTAAGCGGTCCATCCGAGCACTCAACTACTGACATTCCCAGGCTGTGTGTAGCATCTCTCATTGTCTCTATCATTATACTCCCACCTCCTCTGGAAGCTGCGCAAATGCTTGATTAGTAGATAAGAAGTAGATGTCCTTTCCTTTGTCTCTTTAAATTCAGTATTGAAGGTTGCATTTTGGAAGACCCGCGTTGATTCCTGAAAGCCTGGTCTAGATCACTTTGTGCCTAAAGTATGATAAGAAGATACGTCAGGCGTCTAATTGGTAGCCTGTTTTGAACTACTTACTCTCATATTTAGCTTTTCTTCCTTATCAGGGTGAAAATGATCTGAACATGGAACCGGGCACTTAACCTACCACAGGTTGGCCAATATGGCAAGAATTTAAAGTATTCACACTTTCCAATTCCCACCTCACCCCCTCGCGTGACCCCATGGCACTCTGAATACGAAAGTCTTTCAAAATGGACTCAGTCGATTTCTCAAAAATTTCGGGAACTTATTCAAGCTTGAATTTATGCTTCAAACTGTTTCGCGTGTGGTGGTAGTAACAGGGGAGGCGGGCATGGTTAGCGTAGGGGCGCTTTTCTCTTGCGGTTCTTCTTTGTTTCCCTCACGGTGCAGAATCACTTCTATGGGCTTCACGTGTCTTCGGCTGTACGTCCAAAAACACTTAAAGCAACTTGGACGCCTCCCACTCTCGGTGGAGCCAGCAGCAGTGTCAGCTGGGAGTGCAGGGTCAGCTCTCCCCAGGGGACGTGCGGGGCGGGAGCTCATTCATTCCCGTCTCTCCCAGCACATCCCTAAGGGCCCTAGGGGCCTGCTTGGCGCAGGCTCCCTTCTGAAGATGCCTCTCAGGGCTTTACTGTGTGGAACTCGGCGTAGAATTTGAGACTCGAATAGTGATGCCTTGGTCATATGAAGCAGAAGCCTACTGTGCTGACATTACAAACATACCTTCTGGCCTCTATGTGAAGCACATATATATGGATTAACGGACATAATGCACACACACCGATACAGCTACATCGATCGCAACAGCTACAGCTAGTTGTGTGATTTTCAGCTTCCTTACCTTTGTTTGCTGCCAGAATGTGTGCTTGTCATCGGAACAAGCAGGACAGAGGACTGATGGAACAGCTACCCCGGTTCTGGACCGGCAGAGAGGGCCAGCTGTCGGGCTGGCAGGGTGTGGAGTTCCAATCAGCTGTGTGGTGGCACTGTCATCACTCTGCAGCGTGGTGGGAAACAAGGAGACGGATCGCGGCATGTCTTCCCGGGTCCCTCCTGTCGTCAGGACACTGGCAGCTGGGACCATTTATCATCATAAAGATAAAGGTCTGATTTCCCAACTTGGTTGTTGTCTCTCACTGTGTGTGTGGACGTCCCTGAGACAGGGAGAAAGAAGAAATGACACCACAGTGATAACGTGGCGAGGATCAGACTTAGATGAAATACATTTGATGTCCAAACTGATTAGCGTTAAGGGAAGTCGATGCAGCTTCATGGCTCTTGAAGTCGCCAAGTGAAAACACACGATGACAGAGAAGCCCAGACCCCACAGCCTGCAGGCAGGCGGAGGAGGGCCCTCTCCCCCAGGACGGGCAGCCCCCAGTTGGCCCAAGGTTCCAGCTGCTGGGACACTGAGAGCCCAGGCCACCGAGTGAGCAATCAGCTCGGATGACACGAGAGAGTGGGACGGCAAACGAAGAGCGGTCACGAGTGTCCTCTGCGTTGGTGTGGACGTCACTTCCTCAGCCCCAGCTGCTGTTTATCGCAGGTGAAGAGCCACACCGTGAGCCGGCCTGCCTGTCAGGCAATGGGCCTCTTCGCCCTGGAAAAGCGCGTTTTCATCATATCTCTCCACCGCCGAGTCCTTCAGGGGAAATACAAGGTGGCATCGGGCGGCTGAGTCATGTGACAAACCTCCTGTCCCGCCAGTGGCAGTCTGGCCTTAGAACTGAGAATGTCCCCGCGCTTTGCCTCTTGCTGGTCTTTTTTAAATCAAAGGGGCTGATAGCCTGTTGGCAGGCACACACGGATGCTCTAAGAGGACTCGCTGGGCCTGCAGATGCAACGTCTATGTTCCCACTGAAAATGGTCCCTGTCCGGTAACAAGCGTGTCCCCCCGATCTTTGGAAGGGAGAGGGGTGCTGGGCGGGGGGACGGGAGGGAAGGGCAGTAACATTTGTGCTGCTTCATTTCTTGGAGACAATGGCCTGTGCCGACATTGTCTATTCAGCGTGGAAGACGGGCCGTCACGTACGGCAAGACAAATGGGATCGCCTAACTGATTATTCCCTACACACTAAGTCAGTGAGCTTATTATCACTGCAATTACATTACTAATGTCAACAGATGCTCCGTGTAGACAAGGAGGTAACAATTAAGTGGGCTGCCTTCTCCAGGAAACCTTGTGCAAACTCCCTCCTGTCGGAAAGCTCAGATGTTCGCCTGGGCACCTTGGGGGCCTGAGAACAGAGCATGCGGTGTCCTGGCCGTGGTGGCTGAGCCCAGCCTTCTCGGCTTAAGGACAAGGCCAGCCTCTCCATGTGGAGATCAGAGTTCGAGGACGTCTGTGACTGCATCTGTCTTGAAAAATAACACCAAACGTAGCTATAAACGTAGGCTGGTTATTTGTCCCTTCTGAAAATGTGACATTATACTGATGATCTGTGTTTCTGAATGTAGGTGGTGTTGCCCATTCTCCTTAAGAAGTCACCGTACAGAGTCATTTCCCAACAAGGGGTAATGAGTTTTCCTATTATAATAGTATGTGATTTTTGAATAAAATAGAATATTTTGCCCAAATGGCTTTGCCATTGTCTGTCCCCAGATGACCTCCCGAGGATGGGTGGTCTGAGCCCTCCTGGGCAGCAGTGCTGCCCCCCCTGTGGTCACATGAGCTCCCGCGTGCACCCCCACTGGGCCGGCTGGTGTTTGGCAAGTGCCTCTCCTTTCCGGAGGATCCAGTCTCCCGAACGCAGGGGGCGCTGGGAAAGGACGGGGAGGGTGGCAGTCAACGTGGAGGTAGTCTAGGTTTTCAAACGCAGACATCGAGTCAGCAGAATTTGTTTTGAAATTAGACAAGGAGTAAAACACAACGGTCCCTGCACTCCTTTCCAGAACTCATTGACTGAAAGGCACGTGGAGCCGGGCACCCGGCGCTGGCCGCTGTGGACCCTGGCTCCGCAGGCCCCTTGGTTGCTAATTAGCCCACCCTGATGTCGAAGCCAAGATGGGCACAGGGGTTGTTTTGATGGACATCCGTTAGATTCTCCACAACCAATTCAAAACATGGGAGGTGGGAGGCCCAAGGAGACTGACAAGAGCGGGCGATGCGTTCAGGAGCCAGGGATGGGGCAGACGCAGGCCACCTTGTTGGCATGCCGATCGCGTCCCCGGCCACTTCAGCCACAACTCAGGCAACCTTGGGCTGACCAGGTCTGGTTCTGAACAATGACTCTCCTTCCAGAAAACAACACTTCATCCTCACAGGTGAGACTTTTGATATACGATTGTATTCCTCTCCAAATATGTCTGAGTCTGTGGAAATGGTCTCTTATGCGTATTTTAGGGCATTTATTTTGAGTGATGACTTCAGAGGGTGGGTAATGGAAGAGGAAAAAGAACCACGGTGATACTACATGAGGCACAAGAAAGAGGACCTATCCCCCAATAGACGCGCATATAGACTCATATGGATAGAAGGGTGTCACCAGTCAAGTTAGTTTGATGTGCTAGACACGAGCGTATGCCAGTTACAAAGCAAAGCCGGCTGGCTGGAGTGATGTCTAGACTTCCCGTTACGATCCATTTGTAAAAACAAAATACAAACAAGCCAAGGGACAGGCCCCGTTCCTCTGTTTAATTAAATTTACATCCGAGCATCTAATGAAAGTAAACATACTACAGGTTATCATCCGTAGAAACGTCCTAAATATTCTCACAACATAGACCCACATCCTTTCTGAATTCTAATGACATTTGTGCTTAACTTGAAGTTAGAATCATTTTGGTGCTAATAAAGAATTCAAAGGACAATAGCTTATCAGTATTCTCTAAACCTGATTTTAGAAAGTATGTACTCCAAAACAAAACAAAACAACAAAACAACCCAAAAAGCCAAAAAACACTTCAAGCTTTGAATGGCATGGGCAGTGAGTGAAAACTTTAAGGTGCCCAAGTATATGGTCTACAAGAAAATAACGGCATTGAAAAGATGGCCAGTAGGTGGGCGGTGTGTAGAGGACTCGAAGATAAAGCTACGGATTAAAATAACCACAAGCGATTATGTAACTAAGTTTGAATGTATGTAAATACCAGCTGAGTCAGGTAGACGTGTGAGAGTTAGTCTCAGCTGTCATGGGTCCCACTATTGAATATTCATACAAGAAACACCGAGTCCAGCCTGTGGCTGTGCCGTTTACCTTCCCAGCAGCGATGCTGATGCCGCCTGTGCGAGGAGAGTCGCTCAGCCTGTGTCTGGGGTGCCCTCGGGATGGCACGGAGGGCTCCCCGGGTCCCTGTTTGGGAAGGAAGGTAAGTGCGTTGCTGTCACTAGATGTGTCCACGTAACTCAACCTTGCTCCATCAATGAACGTGTTTAGTAACTATCCCCAGTCCAGGAGAATCTTGAAAAATATGTATTTCAAGCCTGTATTTTGTCTTGCAAATGGATGGAGATAGTCGTGGAAAGGACTTTTCAGAAAATCTCAGACATTCTTGCTAGGCCACGTTTATTGAGTTTCCCTCGGTTTTGCATTATACGCACAAATGGCATTGCTGCGTGAAGGCATAACCAGCCTCGTTACAGGGCAGCAGAGGCCCCGAGTCGAGAGCGAAGGTATTGGAGGTCTGCCGTGTAGTGCCTAAGCTGTCTGGTCGGACGCAAGGATCGCCAAGCTAGTGTTTGATTTGGGATTCTCAGCCAGGCGTTAGTCCTGCTTTTAAGGTGTCTCATGTCTGCTCCTCTGTCTGTTAAGACTATGGATGGGTTCAGTCGACACTTAAGCTTTGGGTCTCTGTCTTCCTTTAATGGCTTCCGAGACCACCGGCGAAGGAGACGTCATCCATCCGAGCCTTCTGCTGTCGCTGCGGCGGCTGCTCACCGACGGGCCGGCCTTTGAGCGTTGGGTCGTGGGCTTGCACCTCGCTCCCCTTCAAGCGCTGGTCTCGCTTGTGCAGCTGCCAGGCAGCGGGCGAACCAGGGTCTGCGCCCACGCTACGTGGAATAGATGTGTGTGTGTGTGCTCACTCCAGAGCCGGCCTCCACGGGTGATTTCTCGAGACAAAGAGAGCTCTGGTCTCTTGAGTGTTTGCTCACTGGTTTGGCCGTGTTCCGAGCAGAACGCAGAATTATTGGCCAAGACACTGAAAGCAGGACTCACTGCCCCTTCCAGCCCGCAGCCTCCTCAGCGTCGTTCCTACCGTGACTTCCCGTCCCCAGGTGGCCTCACTCTGTTCAGCTCTTCCCAATAGTCCCTTTGCTTCTGTTCCCACTGATGCTGAGGACAATGGGGTGTGAGGACACAGTGTCCTGGCCACTGTGGAAGGGACACGCTGCTCACAGCAGGTGAGTGTTCCTTTCCCAGATGGTGCTGGCCCAGAGCTGGGCCAGCGGCTCCAAGACGACGTGGGGCTCACGCGGCTTCCGGGGTTCAGCTCCGTTTGCACAGGGAGCTACCCCGACAACGCGTTTCCAGGGGAAGCGCACTGCGAGGCTGTGCCAGGAACGCCCGTCTACCCCTTGTCACTGGGGGCACGGGGGGACTTTGTTAGTTTATATGCACAACTAAATTCACTCCCACCTCAAAACAAGAAAGAAAACACAAAAAGAGCAGCATCCTAAAGAGACGCGGCGGGCGCTCCGTCACGCGCCTTCGTCCAGCCCAGGTGCCCACACGAGGAAACACGGCGCTTTTCAAAAAGGGGAACAAGCCACTGCCGGGTCCCTGAAGGTCCCACGGGTTGGCTGCTGCCCTAAATAGGAAGCTAAGGATTCCCACCCGTGTGCTGCCCTAGGAGACCGTGGAGCTGCACGATTCCCTGGCAGTTCTGCAAAGGAGCTGGGGAGACTCTGCGGATTCCGAGTTCCTCCGGAGGGGCCCCCCGCCCTTGTCATTCGTGATTCCGAGCTACTGGGACCTGGCTTCCAACGCACGAGAACTGGAAACGAGAACGGCACATTTCCAATGGATTTCATAAACAAGCCGCCCGACTTCGTGTCAGGCAGGACCACGCAAAATTTGGTTTTCTCCACCAGATTTGGCTCCCAGCTGTGATGTGTCAACTCAAACAGGAACAGGTAATTGTATCCCCCCTAAAATCAAGCTCCCAGCTGACAGCTTGTATTAACAGTATCAGAAAGCAGGTCTGTTCACCTTCCCCAAGGAGGCGCGGCGTGGGAGTGGTGCCGTCCGTGGGAGCGCGAAGGGGCTCTCCTCCCACGGGGCACAGGTGGGCAGGTGAGGGGCACGCAGCCCACTGGGCACCCCGGCCCCATCACCACTGTGAGCGGAGCCTCAGCCTCGGACCCGTCCACCTGAAGAAATGGTGCAAAAGAAAGCAAAGCGGGCTTTAGACACGTGACGTTAATGAGTTGTCTTTTATTTCTCTATTGAAATAAGTTCGAAGTTCACCTGTGAAGGGTGATCAATAACGAACGGAGGGTCCAGGCTCCAAAGGCGGTGTCTGGCCCTGAGGGTCCCCAGATCGTTCTCCTGTCTGCAAGCTGCCTGGCTGTTCTCAGGGCTCAGCAGGAGGGTCGCCTTCACAGTCGAATCAGCAATGGAGAGGCCGCAGCGACCGGAGCTCAACTTGTGCACGTGCATTTTGGAGGTGAAGGCGAGCTGGGCCCTGGGGTAGGAGCCGTCTGTCTCTGACCCTCAGATAGCCTATCTCTGGGGTGGGGGCTTCCAAACAAGTGAAAGAGCACAACCAGGTCCTCAGGATGACCAGCCAGGAACCAGGGACTCGCCCATCTAGGGGCCACAGAGTGACGATCGCACAAGGCCCGCATCCGGGGAGCCTGCTAAGCAAAGGCGTGGGCGCTCGTGTAGAGCAGAGGGAAGACCGGGCCGGACGCCTCCCCCGACCGGTCCTTGCTCAGGTGACGGCACCGGTGCCGTTGGGCCCACCGGCTTGCCCAGCACCCAGTGATAAACTTGTCACTGCCCGCTGTTCTTTCAGGACGTTGGGGTGCGCCGTGAGTCCTGTTTGCTAAAACCCAACCTTGTGAAGGTGTACGGTGGTGGTATAAGTGCAAACATGTCCGAACCTCACTAGCGCGGGGCCCGAGGACCCAAAGTCCTCCTCGTTTTCCACTGTCTCTGTAAGGGTCTGATTTCACAGTAAACGTTGGCACAGCCCATTCAGGTTGAATGGCCTTTCTTTTCTTTTTTTTTTTTTTTTTAAATATATTTTTATTTATTTTTATTTTTTGACAGAGAGAGAGAGAGATACAGAGACAGAGACAGAGAGAGAACTGAACCAGGGGAGCTCCCAGTTCAGCACATGGTTCCGCACGGGCCGGGGCCAGGACTCGATCTCTGGTCCCCAGGGCTACGTAGTGAGCGCTTAACCCACTGAGCCATCCCGGCTTCCCCAGAATGGCCTTTCTTAAAGACACAGAGTTGACCACTTAACCAAATCTTAAAATGCCAACTTAAAAACAACATCAGGAAAATATGATTATGCAAATTGCACTGTTAACCAAATGTATACATACATGAGAACTTTTATTTCCCCTCCCCATCGGGGTTCTTATCATAAGGAAACCCTGGGAGGTAAATTATCTGCAGAAGCACACAGTATAAAAATGTATAAAAAGCTGTAAAAACTAAATGGAAATGCCAAATGTAATTATGTATGTAAAACCCCCACCCCACCACACCGCAGAGGGGACGGACCCTTCCTAAGCCATGTGTTGAAACCAGAAGATTCATGTTGCTGTTGTTTCATCGAGTTCACGGTCGGTTCCTCACCAGGCAGGTCCGCTTCCCCAAGCTGTTCATAATTCTTGGAGTCCACGGTGTGATTTCTTCTTCTAGAGCAGGGGTCTCCAAACTTTTCAGCCCGCGGGCCGCATTAACTATCCAACAGCAGTTTGGGGGCCGACGACACACTCGAGGTCCAAATAAAAAAGGATCAAAACATAGATGTTGTTTTTAATTATTTATTTAATATTATTCTATTCAGATAAAAAGGTCTCCACGGCCCGGGCCGTAGTTTGGGGACCCCTGCTAGAGCAGTTCTGGAGGCCCGAGTGCCAGGGTCAGCGTTGTGATCGGCTTCAGCGGAGTCCTCGGGCCACGTTCACGTTACAATATAGAGCTGACGCCCACGACCACAGAAAGCACATGAAATGCCACGGAACGGGGACGGCACCTCAGAGCGCCCGCTCCTCATTGGAAAGGACTCGCTCGTTGGAGCAGCGGTCCTCTGCCCTCCCTCTGTCCCCTCTTCCTGCCCTCTCTCTTGTTCACTTTTGGGCCTGACCACGCCCCCGGGGCCCTGCATCTGCCCCCAGACAATGCAGCCTCGGGGCACAAAGCCGGAGCCGTGACGGGAGGCCCCACCCACTGGCGCTTCCCCAGCTGATGGGAAGTCCTGACCCTTGAGCAGGACAAGGCTGGCTTGCTGGATCCTGACAACCCGCTGTGAGCTCCCCGCGGTGTGTCCGGCAGCCTGGAGCCTTTGTGGGACCCCCCACTGTCCTCCCAGGCCTGCCCGGGGTGGCCCCGGCTCCGCGGCTGCACTGGGAGAGCAACTGAGCAGAAAGGGCTCCCCGAGTCTGACCTCTGGGTTCTCACATTTCATTACCGGCCGCCTGGAGAAAAGGGAATCACAGCCCGGGAAAGGCCGAGCGCTTCTAATGGAGCCGGTGACAGGCGCAGGGGGCCCGCCCTTGCTTCCCCTCGGATGTTAGCCCTTCCACGAGCACGGTCCGAGGGGCTTCAATGGGCAGCCCGGGCCAGGCGCGCCCTCCCCGCCGCTCACGGAAGGGCGCGCGGGCCTGCCCAGCTGTCGGCAGGCCTGGGGGACGGGGCAGGACTAGGAGCGGCGCTGCCCGTGCAGGCTGTGTGTCCATCTGAGCTCCCGCCTGCCCCGGAACCAGCACATGCTGCCTGAACCCCCTCGATGCATTCGCATCAGAGCTGACGCCGTGCGCTGGCTTTGCAGCCGACGCGTGACATCTTACGGACCCCAAGGAGGAAACGCAAGGCCCGCGGGGCCCCAAGGACGCAGACGCGTGGATTCTAAACACGGGGGTGGCCTGGTCGATTCCCCCACCCCCGGGGCTCCCTTCAGCCCGATTTTATGTGCCTGTCCCCTCTGCAGAGGCCCAGGCAGGAGAAACAGGGAAGCTGGCCCCCCGCCAGGACAGGTTTTATAGGTAGCCTCTCCAAGTCCTCGGCCAAGGAGTTACCCGTTTGTGACTTCGAAGCCCTGACCAACACAATCTCGCTTTTCATCCCACGTGCGGAGAGAGCTGCATCTGCGGGGAGGGTAAGAAAAGCTATGACAGAATCGTTCAAAGGACAGCGAGCCATCAAAGAAATGAAAATGACTGCAGAGGAAAGGAGTCTTGGGGGGACAGTCGGCAGACCTTGTGCCCCCCACTTTCCACTGTCAGCCTCAGGTTTCCAAGAGGGAATTTAAAATCAAATCGCTGCACCTTTCCTGCCGGATGGGTTGATTTTTTTCCCCAACGTTTTCTCTGGAATCTTCCCATCCAAGAGGCACTCTCCCCCCTCCTGGAATCATCACTTGAAGGGAAGCAAGTGGACGTGGAGGGCAGCCCAGCACGCTGTCCCCCATGGCCCCCCAAGTCAGCTAATGAGGCGATTAAGTCATTAAAGGGATATGCACATCTGAAAAGCGGCAGCCGGCACTCGGGAAGGATAAAGACCCGATGCTCACTTTCTTCTCTCCCGCCTCCCTTTATACTGAAAGGTGCTTAATCCATTTAACTCAGCCTACCTCCCCCACCTTTTTTTTTTTTCCAGTAGAAAAGGAGAAACTAAAGCCAGAAAGCTTCTCAGCAGCAGCCTTTGAACGAGGTAGAATAACAAATGCCTCTTTCTTGGAGGCGCCTCCCGAAGAGCAGCATTTCAATAGCCCAAGGCCGAAAGGACTTGCGTGAGTGGCTCCGGGTGGGACACAATGGGCCCTGGACTTAGGGATTTGCCGATCAGATCATTAGCCTGCTTAGTAATCCAACGCCTTTTGAAGCCGACCCTCTTAGGCACACCTTTTGTCTTTGCTAAATGAAGAGATGGCAGCTCGCGTTGTGTTTTCCCAGGTGACTTCTCAGGGGTTCCATGGAGGGAGCACAAAGCTCTCCCACAAAGAGAGATGTCCCAGCGTTGTCGCCCGGACGCAGCACCTCCCAGGTTCCGAGGCTTCCTCTTTGGAAGGGAGCCCCTGTGGGAAGAGGAAGAAGAAGAGAAGAAAACGGTGTTCCGTTCTGTTTCGTTCTAAGACGCTTGTCCTGTGAGAATGAAAGCACAGCCTGTCACTGAACCTCGCTGCGTTTGAAAGGTCATTGGTCTTAACAGGATTGTGGTGACTAGCATTTAATATTGATGAAAGCACTAATATCCTTGAAAGTGAGGACTCCAGAAAGATGCCCCTGGTGCTCAGCCAGTGACCTTTAGGGCTTGGTCCCCACGGCCCAGCCCTGGTGGTGCACCTGCCACGTAAGCAGGGGCCACGAGGACACAAGGTGGAGGCGTCTCTCCAGTGCAGATGGACTCGCTGTCCACCCAAAGCCCTCCACCCCGTGCCTGAGCAGCTCCCGGTGCACAGGTTCAAAGGCTGCCTGGCCTCAGACAGAAGCAAGCCCGGGGCAGGGGCTCGCGTCCTGTCCACTGGGGACACCAGCCCACAGCGGCCCCGGGAGACACTGCTGAGGACACTTCAGAAATGAAAAGGCGCATCTCCTGTTCAGAAGGCGTGTCTGTGTTCATGGCGGTCCAGGCACGCGTCTCCCCTGCTTAGCCTCTCTCCTGGCCCAGCGGCGTCAGGCGGGTCACGGGGTCCATCCTGAAAGGTGGTGCTTGAGCCACGTTTGAATAAGTGAGTGAGGTGGCGCTGGTTGCGTTGTACAGTATAAACGTTTTCGCCCAGCTGTGTACTGAGGACGCAGTCCCTGGACAAAGTGCTCAGACCCACACGGTTAGGTCTCCCATGGACAGGCCCCCCCCCCCCAGGCCCCCCATAAACAGCCAGGCCACGTCCAGCGTCCGGCTGAGCTTCCTGGACGAACCGACATGACCACATGCCGGCCGCCGCGTAGCCGCAGGAACTAACGCCGTCCTGTTGCTGCTTCATTCAGTTTAGTGGGTTGAGGCTGTCTTTTGAAAGAGGAAATGCTGAGGAGTTCGTGCCCACAGAAATAATCTCTCCGTGCAGCAGGAAGGACAGAGCTCAGGGGAAGGAGGATGCTGCTTCTGGAAGAAAGTTGTCCCCGACAGAAGAACGGATCCCACTGCTGATGAGCTGCTCCGGGGTCCACGTCCACCCGACCTGTCCCGACCGGCTTTCCCCACCACGGTCCAGGACGCTTGTTAAACAGGTGGTCAGAATAGCACTGTCTTCTTCCTCAAACTTCCCCATTTCCTGACTTTAGTCTCCCCTTCCTTTCCTCCCCTCCTCCCCTCCATTTTTTTCTCCTTTTTCCTTATTAATTTTATTTTATGAATTTATTGTTTTCCCCACGTGTCACCTGTCAGCCCGTGTTCAACCATGAAAGACTGTCCTCGTTTTGCTTTGACGAGTCAAGGCTCAGCCATGTGGAGGCGCACACTTGGCCACGTGGGCACTGACACTATTTTTGGTCTCCATCCTGCGCATAATGTTGACATCATCGTTCATCATTTGCACTTTTTTTTTTTACATGTTTCCTCCCTTTCATCATCTCCTTTATCTATGCACGGCCAGGGTGCCTGTGGTTCTTGCTGTCATTGGATAGCCTGAGATTTTAAAGACCAGATATAATTAGTTTCCTCTAATAATTAATTAATTTCATGACATTTACCCCAATAAATATTATGGAGACTCTCTCACGATCTAGTCAGGAAATGGGGCCTAGAGAGAAAAAGCACAACTTTCACCCCAGGATCTCAAGGTCTAGTGAAGGTCATGGGAAGGACCTGCTGGCGGGGCTTGGGGACAGGAGAGGCTAACCCGGCCTTCCCTCTAACACGGGGCAGGTGGGCGTTAAGAGAGCCTCCTTGGGGGAAGGGGATCTGGGGTTGGGCCTGTTTCATGTGTAACATTTCGTAGCTACACCATTGTTAAGAAAGTTGAGTGTGAACACTGGAATTACTTCAACTATGTGATTATTATGCTAATTGTTGAAAATCAAGACACACCAGTTACATGAGGTACTTTTACTTGACCATTCCTCTCTTCAAAAGTGAACTTTGTAAGATGGAGAACAAATACGACTTAACATTACATGTTAAAATATTGGACAGAGCAACATTCAAAGAAATATAAAGACGTATGTTTTGATGGCTGTACCCTCAATTATATTAACGTGTGTTCCCTGTTAGAGGACTTAATATGGTATTTTTTTAAGACTCATCTCTGCTCATTCCACTTTCATATGAAATCTACAAGAAAAAAAGAGAAAAAAAGAAGACTAAATAGTAAGGAGTGCTATTATCCTATTTTTCTTTTCAACCAGAAAAGAATGAGATCCCCTAGTGCCCTCAAGTAAAGTAGCTCTTGTGTTTTTTTCTTCTTCCAGGTCACTAAATTGAAATCTATGTAACATAATTTATCCATTATGTTGCCTTTGACATTCAAATGTACTTTTGCCTCAATTATCTCCTATTGAGAGTTTTCTGGTACGATCCAAGGTATGTTTTTAATATACTCTAAACATACCACACACACCAATGCTGGATGTATTATCCATTGATCTAAGCACCCAGTGTGGTATGTGATTACGTCCCAATGCTTAAGATTGTTACATGGAGAGAGCCTGTTTGGGAATCAGTGCTGTTCCAGACCCTTCTCCCTACTCTTCCTGGGAAGACGTCTGCCTTCCAGCATAACGCAGGCAGATGGGCGGAGGAAACGGACCTTCAGGGAGCCGGGCAGGTGCCCTCGTGGTGTCTACATGGTAGGCTGACCAGATGTACCATTGTAAATAGGACAGATAACAAGAGTTCTGTCGCACTTAAAGCAGTATATATGGTCAGCCTAGTTTCACTGGGCTAAGTTCAAGGTGTCAATAAGCTGACCAGACATACAGAAACGGGACAGTACTGTTGTTTCCTGTCCCACTTAAAACAGAACATCTGGTCAGTCTGGAAAGTGTCTACAACTTCCTCAGTGGGCTTGTGAAGCATCACATCTCCGAGCATCTGTACCTTAATACAGATTATTCTTCGATGTCAGCACCCTACTTGACATAGAAGCATCACGTGCCGTCAGAGCCTGCGGACCTTTCAGGCTCCCTTTAGCCGGTGGCTCATGTTCTCCACACATCACGATGCAGCTTGTCTAACCACCTTTGCCATCCTGACCTCCTGACAGGGGTCTGGAGGCATATTGAAGAACACCAGATTTGGGTCTGTGGTTTGCATTTGCCTGTTTTCCCCTTAATCAAATCACTACCCTAGAGAGGGAGTTACTCTTGATAGTCAGCTGAGAGCTCCAACAGACATGGTTAGGTTTCTGATTGGTGGTCGTCCACAGCATGTGAATTAGACACAGAGCTTTGTAACTATGGATAGTCTAGTTTCACCAAAGAAATGGACAGTTTCTTCTCTTTTCCTTTCCTTGACCTACAGCGCGACAGTTTTCTGTGTACATAGTTACTACTTGGTTGAGGGCTTAATCATATACCATGACTTTTTTGAAGTCACTTGATGACAATGGAAACAAAATTAGTTAACATTTATCTTGGTGTCCTGCCTAGTTCAAATACTTCCCTGGAGGAGACAGTGAGAGACAGTTAAATTCACACTTGTCCAGCCAGTGATCGGTGACCCAAGCCACCATTATTTTTTATTTGCTGCCTAAGGCCTAGCAAGTCTTTATTTTTTAAAGATCATGGCCATTATTTTTTTGGACATAAATCCTAAAACACATCTTAAATTTTAAAATGTCATATTGTGAGGCAAACATGAAATTATGACAAGCTTAGCTTTGTTCAGAGTGATCACTGGATAATTGAATTGTGGTTTGTTGGTTTCTTTTGATAAATATCTATAGCCCTAAGAGGAAAGAGGGTCTCGCTTATCCTCCCCCACCATCAGGATATGTGACAAAGACAGTCAGTCTTTAGACACATTTTGCCAATGGTGTGAACATCTATTTGCAGCCACGCATTTTGACCTCAGGTAAAACCCACATTGACTCTATTGGTGGCAATGATACCGTCTCCCTTTCATCTGCAGCTGGGCGTCAGTTAAGGGCTGATCTTGGTTTTAATGGAATATGGCCTGTTGCAGAGATTAGTTGGAAGTGGATACTGGTAAAACTCGGGGGTGTAGACACAGAGAGAACTTCATGGCTCCAGAGCATGTGGGTCACTTCACCACATGAAATGTATGGTCAGAGATCACTGAACGCCTGAGCCTCTGTGCTGTTGTCATCGGTGGACATCAGCTCCTTTGACACCAGCTAAGATGCTGCAGGCCCGGTGGCCTTAAGGGTGAGCACAGACATCTCACCCTGCCCCACCCAGCGGGGTAGAGAGGCGCTGGGCGCTTGAGAACAGTACATTCTCTGGACAGTTTTCATTTTGTTTTATTTAATATCACAAAGAAATAAAGACAGAACGTTTTGGTTTATACATTCATTTTCCATGTTTTATTTTCTCTTGGACATTTAGAAATTATATGTATATTTGAAATAGTGATAAATTATATACAGGTCTATATATATCTATGTATAGATAGATGGTAGATGATGCAATAAATAGCTGATAGATAAATGATAGAGATAGATATGATAGATGATAGATGGATGATGATAGATAGATAGATAGATAGATAGATAGATAGATAGATAGATAGATAGATGGAATGTCTATAATAACTGCTCCACAATATGTGTGCTTAAGTCTATTTTGGAAATCTCAGATTTCAATGTGGAAAGAAGACATTTATAGTTACCCTGTGGCTCTATAATATGGTGACTTTGGCATGAAAATCTAATGTTGAAGTTGCTACTATAATCCAGAAATAAAAACAACACACAGCATCCAAAGCACGCCTTCTATTGAGCTGACACTCCTGGTCGGTGCTACCAGGAGGGCGTCCTGGGAACCTCTATGCCAGGAAGCCAGATGCACTTATGCTAACCACCTGTGTTGAAACGCCTTCACAAGTGCCGGGAAAGTGCAGTCTCTCTCTCTCCATATTCCTAGGTTCATTTATTCATACTATAAATATAAAAAATAAAGCTGAAAAATCGTTTTATTTTCATTTTGGCATAGCTCTGAAATCTCTTGTGTAATACGATCACACTTCTAAACAGTCACACCGCTTAGAATTGTTACACACGGTGTACGTGTTAGCAAACTCTGGTCCTGGGGCCAGGCCCATCCTGTAGCCTGTCTTGTGAACACACATGTACCGGACACGGCCCCGTCTGCTGTGTACGATCTGAGGCTGCTTCGGTGTTCAGAGGATGGCGGAGCTGAGCTGCTGTGACCCAGACCACAAGCCTAGAATAACGACACTCGTCTCCCAGACAAGCCAGCTAACTCTGGCTTCAGGGTTCATCAGATCTAAGCGGTTACAGTGATTTCACCAAAGGCACTGTGTAGGTCTAGAGTTGTCACCTGGTTTCTTTCCCACCTTCTGGTAACACGGCTGAGTTTTTCTCTTCATCCTCAGGGGAGCTTTACATGAAGAAAGTAGGCAGTTGGATTCACCTGTGTCTGACGTCTCTTCTCGTAGCGTGAGGTTTACTCACGACAATGCACAGAGCTGCCCCGGCTCCCTTCGGCTTGTGTACAGAATTGCAAGAGTGGGTACGCCCCAGCCTGTTTGTTCATCCTATCGTTTATGAACACGGGGTCACATACAGTGTGGGACATTACACGTGAAGCTGCCACGAACACCCCTATACACATATCTGTAGGGCGCTGGGTTAGTCAGCTATTGCTGCATAACAGAGGAACCCCAAATGTTGCAACTGAAAACAACAAGCATTGCGCGCCTCACAGTTTCTGTGGGTCTGGAATCTCGGGTGGACTTAGCTAGGTGACTGGCTCAGGTCTGTCCTGAGGTGTCCGTAAGGCTTCTGGGTGGTCGCCTGGAGCTGCCGCCTCTTCTGAAGGCCTCACAGTCGGGGGACCCCCTTTCTGGCTCAGGCATAAGGCTGCTCACACACTGTTGGTCACAGACTGGAGCCCCTGACCACATGGGCCTCGCTACAGGCCCCTGTGACGTCCTCCAGAACGGGGACACTGAGAGAGCGAGGACCAGAGACACAGGGAGACACAAGCTCTCAGGGTGAAGCACAGTCCTTAACCTCAGAGGTGACACCCCATCCCTTCCGCTGTTCTCCGTTTATTGGAAATGAGTCTCCAAGTCCAGTCCACATTCAAGGGGGTACAAACGATCATCCATTTGTTGAAAGGAGATGTGTCAAGAATCTGTGAATATATTTAAAAGCCACCACATGCATGCCACTTAGGGCAAAGTCATTGGTTCCCAGCATGTGCCGCTGTGTGTTTTTAATTGGTGGCAAGTAAACGATCATCTTCCAAGGTGCCTGCTGTCCACCCCCACCTTCACCAGTCCCAGGAGAGCTCGGGCAGTGCCACCTTACCTGCATTTGCTAGTAGTGCCTGTCAGTCCAACCATTTTGCAAACCAGTGGGTTTTTAAAAAGCTGACAAGGGGAAAGAAATGACAAATCGTGTCTGTGGAACTTCTAACCGGCCAGCAGCGATGATGGATGCGGCACATTTGTAATTAAGCTAGGAGGTGTTGTTCTCTTTCCACTGCAGAGGAGCTCAGTGTGCTTAGACGGTTGCCTAAGGCCACGCAGCAAGCGGCAGAGCCTGGGGCTGGAACCGAACCTTTGGAACATGCCTGTGAAGACCTTCGTCCTGAGCAACCCGGTAGGAATCTCAGAAACCGATGGCGAGTCAATGGATGCTGGTCCTGCGGGTTGTGTCAAGCCACCTTGGCCCATAGTTTTCATAGGGAGGCTCCTCTCCAGCCACCGCGTGGGGCTTCTGCTTGCTCGCCTTTCCCAGGTGGAGGGCAAATGCTGTCGGCAGCTGCCCTGCTACAGCGTGCAGCCGGCTCTGAGCGGTGTGTACAGACGCCAGGGCGCCTGACCTGTGCCCGCACGGTGGGCGGGGGAAGCCAGCGACCTCACTGTTGGCCTCCGGCCTCCTGGCGTTCAGGCAGCCGGGCACAGGGCAGAGAGCAGAGCTGGCCTGGTCCTGTGTACCAGGCAGAAAGCCTCTGGGGCCCAGGGGCAGGGGTGGGGCGGGAGGAGCAGGGAGGGGTGGGGAGCCGGTAGGGACTGCATTGCATAACACTTTGTGAACACGAAGGAGTTCAGCTAGACACAACTGTAACAAAATCCAGTGCCCTGGGCGTTAAATAAAAATACCACCTTTGTCCCTGTCTGCACAAAATGTACTTATTTGACAACGGTTCATACAAGGTCATGTTCTAAGGGGATGTACCGACTGCCCCAGGGAGGGGAGGCATCAGTCGAATACCAGTGACTGTCATGCCTGCTAATTAGTATCGATGCGCACGCGACGTAACGTGGTGCGGACAAAACCTGTCTATACTTACTGACGGGTCCCGAGGAGCCAGCGGTCACCTGCTCAGAGCTGCCCCGGAAGCAAACATACGAAGCGTCCTGTCTAGAGGCAGTTACAGTGGCTGCGGGGTCGCCCCGTCAGCCCTGTTTATCATCTGCAGGTCACTTCCCTGAGACTATGCAAGATGTCCAAGGAAACCGTTTCCCTTCAGCTAAACGAACACCAGTGAAACGTGGCAACGCTGGCCCAGCGATCTTTACGGGACTGTGACGACTTCATCTGCACCCCCTTCCTGCAAGGTTACGGTTCGCACCAATGTCACATCGCTCGGCGTGGCTGTCATTTGCTAGACCCAAATGGCCAGCGTTCTGGATCTGACACCACGCGATCTGTGTGTCTGGGTTGTGCATTGGACGCATTCCTGTCCGTGCCCATTTGTGCGCTTGGATCTTCCCGCCAGATGAGCTGGAGTCATTTCCCCTGCACGAGGGTCTTTAGCACGTTATGTCTCCTGCCCTTGCCGCTGCTGAGGCAGAGAAGCCCGGTTCTTCCGGAGGGGCTTAGGGGAGGAGTGTGTGGGCTGGCTCTGCCCGGCTTAGGGCACCCCTGCGCCCTTCGCGTTGAGGCTGTATTCATGTGGATTGGGTGGAGCGCGTTTCTGCCCCCACTGCGAGCATGCCAGCGTGCGGCCACCGCGGGACACTGTGTCCCCGCTGGCGCCGGGCGTGGGCTCTCCCTCGGCGCACGTGCTCAGCTGCCCGTCTCATTCGGCTCCGACTCGCTGACACCTGGGTCGTCGCCCTGAATGTAGGAGCCTCCTTTCTTCCTTTTTCACGGAAACCCCGCCGTGGCCGTGGTGGATCATTTTTCCTGAAAGCAGAGCGCTCTCTTTCTGAATGAGCTCCCACTTTATGAGTCTGTCTGGACGGGGTTTTAAGGGTGCTCGTTTACACTGCTGGAAAACTTCCCATAAATTTTCATGAGCGAGAACTCGCAGCCTCGGAACAGAAGTAGCCTGTTGTTCGCGGGGAGCCCATCCGCCCTCGGGCTGGGGCTTCCGAAAGCCCCTCTGTGAGCCTCCTGACTTGTGGCGCGTTCGTGTTTGTAGTTGTTACTTGTTTGTGTGTTTGTTTTGTTTTGGAGGGACTCTCTCCCAGGGGATATTCCTGACCCTACAAGAGCAGGCAGGGAGATCAGCTACCCGATCGGACCTGCACGAGGACATCTCCATGCGAGCTGAGCTGAGAGGACTCCTGTGAACACAGGAGCCGCGGGGAGAGAGGAGGCCACCAGCTCTGGAGAAGCCAAGCCAGCAGCGGGCGCTTCCGAGCTCCAGCACCCACCGCCTGCCCCTGGGGTCACAGCGACCAGTCTGGGAAGACCCTGGGCTGATCGGGGACCCGCCTGCCGTCAGCTGCTCCATGTGGGGCCACTTGGAGATGCACTGGGCCCACTGGTCAGCCCAACTGCACTCAACACCCCATCTCGTCACACCCTCTCTTCTCCAGAGGAGTCACCGATCTCCAGAGTTCTGTGACGAAGAGATGAATTGGTCGCACTGCTCGGAAACGTGTCCCAGGACAAGATGCCAGGGAAGACGTCGTGAGAAAAGGATCGCAGGAAGTGAGACCAGCTCAAGGCACAGGGAGATGGGACACGGGGCCTGGTTTGAAGGTCTGAGCTCTGCAGGTTCTGCCCAGGCCAACAGCCACGAGGAAAGCCCTCCGCCCTCACTGTCCGGGTGCAGGCTGGGGGCCTGAAGACGCAGTGGAGTGGGGCTTCCCAGCCCTGTTTCACAGGGGGGCTTAGCTGCCAGCCCTCAGGCTGCTGTGGGAAGACCCTCGCTCCTCAGCCCGTGGGCCGGTCCCAGCTGGGAGCAGTCCTCATGCAGGCCCTAGAGGGGAACAGTGTCAGGACTGGGGCAGCCATGCAGCTCGCAGCCAGGGTCTGCAGGCCTGCGTGCTGCTGTGCAGTGGAGCACAGGCAATTCAGTGAACCTGAGAGTCCTTTCTGGGGTACCGCCAGCTCCCCGAAGTCTACCTTATCGCTGTCCAGACATGAACCACCTCTCTGATGAGCCCCCCAAGCTATGTGGGGGCTCATTCCCTGCTCAGCTGCACACACTGCTTCAGGAACTGAGGCTGGGGGCTTGCACCCCTGGCCCGACAGCCGCTCTCTCCCCACTCCTGACACACGCACACAGGTCGAGGGGTTCTTATTTGAGCAGCACCAGCACCCCTCCCCTCGCCAAAGCAGGGCAGCAGGCAGAGCCACACTGCCGCCTGTCCAATGTGCTTTAAATCCTGCACACACACGCGCACACACACGCACATGCAGACACGCACATGCACGCACCCACACGATCCTTCTTTCTGAATGTAAAAAATAAGTCACGCTACTTATAGCTATGGTGGCACATCAAAAGTATTTAAAATTTAGATGTTTTTCACACGTCAAGATGTATTTTTATGTTAAAATCTTACTTTGAGCCCTTAAAACTATGTTTTGCTTTTCTTTTTTAAAGATTTATTTTATTGCTTTGAGAGAAGGTGAGAGAGAGGGAGAGAGAGAGAGAGAGAGAGAGAAGGGGGAGGGCCCAGAGCCGTCTCCATAGTTGTACATCATTAGTTGTGACATGGTTTCATTCCACACAGGTGGACGTGTGGCTGAGCGGGGTGGGAGCCGAACTGGGGGCCTCCTGCGTGGGAGGCGAGGACCTTCACCCCCTAGGCATTCGGTGGTTTCCAGCTGTGCCGCAGCCCAGCATGTGGGTTTGCAAGGGCCAGGGCTGGGATTTGATTCTTGGACCCCACGATCGCAAGGCAAGCGCTCAACCAGTTGAGCTCTCCCGGCCCCCCCCTACTTTGTTGTCCTAACGTTTAACACATTGTAATGCTCAGTTTATATAAGGCATTCTGAGCGGTAACACTGAACTCACCACAGGGGCAAAACGTTTGTTTAAATGGAGACGAGACATCTCACAAATATGAGGAAAGTCATAGCATAAACTATTGCGACAAACACTATCTATCCGGGGACACCCCAGCGAAGGCTGAGGAGCAAGTAAGTAGAGAAAGCAGCCACGTCCTCACCTCGCCAGGTGTACACTTCCCCATGTCTGTGACTTTAAAAAGCCCTCCAGTGGGTGCGGACCAGGCGGAGAACCTATTGGAGATTTTGCAAAATGATCAAAAACAACCCCGCAGTACCCATTTCAGCTGGAAAAATCTGCAATTTTCCATTTACCTCAAATAACATATTAGAAGCTAATCCGTCCACAGAGAACTTTAATTCACCTCTTAGAAGGATGTTAGAAAATGGAGACATTTTGTATGAGCTTGTTTATGTATTGATTTGTGTTTTTTTTTCTTTTCCTTTTCAGGAATTCTTGTTGCTCTTTTCTAAGGCATTTCTGTCTAAGATCCATATGCGAAGTTGGTACATTGGCTGCAAATAGAAATTTCTCCCCATCGCAGTTGTCACCAGGGTCAAATGAAGTGATTGAGTAGCTTGTACACTCTCACTTACTCTGGGCTGTCACTACATGGTCAAGAGCTGTTTTGTTTTTCAAAGACTTAGAGCCCTTCAGTCGCAACTACAATTTATACGGTCTGCTAATTGGCTACACGTAGAGAAGGGTGAGCGTGCAATTTCCTTTCACTGTGATTCGAAATCCCGTAATTACGGGTTCTCCACATCCACTAGGGAGCTCGGGGCTTGGCACGCTCCCGACGTGGGGGCCGGCCCTCGTGGTGGGGTGCGGCGTTGGCACAAAGCTCCATTCTGTACTCAAAACAATTTCTGCTGGCTGTGGTATTTTGATTTAATGAAAGACTAATCATTCCAGAAATTCAAATTTAAGCACCCTTCTTTTATTTTTAACCACCAGAAGTAACAATCATCTCGAGTTCTCTTTTAAAAAATGTAAAATTCAACAAATGAAATTCACACAGACTTTTTCTTGGACTTGCTTTAATTTGGCTTTAATATCATAAGTCTAAATCTTGAAACATTTATATCTCTGGTTTCAGTTAAACCAATAAAGTATTAACTACATTAATAATTGCTACCCATTTTATTAAGAACTCTAGACATCAAATCCTTTCTATTCAAGAAGAGAAAGCCCCTGGGCTCTCAATATTTTTGGCACACGAGTGTGTGAGATATGATGGAGCGTCACGCAAGGGCCGATGTAAAGTGAAGGGCACCGCGTCGATTTGCAAATCGGTAACTTAGAAGATAACTCTGGTGGTGCCATTGGAACGGGCACTCGCTGGGATTCAAGGGCGTGTGTCTGAGGTGAGCTTCGAAGAGTTTCTTGTGCACATGGCCAGGACCTTCCATGTCGCTGAGCTGTTTAAAGTAAACCCACAACATCCAAAGTGACACAACAGAACGGCCTAAAGGAAATGGCGCACCCCGTTAAAACGCTTCATGAGCTGCCTCGAGAAGGGATCAGTCAGGGGACAGTGCCCGATGTTAGATGCCTTTGGAGTCCTGAGAGGCGGTTGCCCTCTCATCCACGGGGGTGGGGGGTGGGTGGGGCTGGAGCACAGACCCCGAATCGCCTCCGGGCCCCCACCAGGAGCTAGGGTCCCTCAAGGAAGGCTTGCTGCGGTGAGTGGGGATTCCTCAGGCTGAGTGCCAGGTGCCGTGAGGGGATTGAGATGTGGTTCCTGCCCTCCACTGCACTGCCCAGGAGAAAACTCAGACCCGTGCACAGACAGCTACAGTGCAAGAGAGACAGCGGTGATAGACAAACGGGATTTGTCAGGAATGTACGGTGGACACGAATTTCCAGCTGAGGGAGGAGGCGCGCCATGCACACCAACACTAGTGTACTTCCTAGTGTGCACGACACTTTCCCCTCACAGGGCCTCAGTCCATCATTACGTTCAAGTGGATGATGAGAGCATTTATTGCTTAACTCTTTTTATTATTATTATTATTATTATTTTACCATTTTACCCTCTCACATTTTATTTGACTATATCATAGAATTGGAAAAAAAATCTTGAGGTACCGTTTCCCAGCACCAATGCACTTGTTCAGTGATGCCAGGAGGGAAGAGCCACCAGCTCAGCTACCCTCATGGAGGGAAGCTTTCCCCTGGGGCTCCCTGTGCCCTTCCCGGGCACGGCCTTGGGTGGACCCTGCTGGGCCCTCTGCAGTATCTGCATTATGGCCGGAGCGATGGGGCATTGCTATGTCCCAGGCCGGGACATGTCACCCATCCTTCCACAGGAGGTGAGGGAGGAGACCCATGACTGAGAAGCTCATCAGCCACAGCGGCAGGGAGGGCAGCTCCCCAAGAAGGGTATGTGGGGTCAGCCAGACGCCCGACGTCCCCGCCCCGTGGCGCTTCGGTGGGGGAAGCAGGCTGGGAAGACAGCCCTTCCTGCCTGAGCACGCGGCTCCTTCTACCAGACACTGAACTAGAGGAACGAATCGGACTCTAGAGCGAAAGAGCGCCTGAGATCCGAAATCGTCCTGCAAAGCCAGACCGCGTCTTGCATTCGACGCCAGGTTCTCAGTGAAATGACATCTGATCACGGGAACCCCGAGAAATGGCTGAAGGGTTAGGCTCATCCCACACTCGACTCTTCCCTGCCTCTGAGCTCTGGTGTCAGTCACCTTCCCCTCTGACTCTGTCCCTTCACGTGGCCACCTCTTACCTCAGGCAGAGGGAAAAATGGCAGCTGGACTTTCCCCCTTAAATTACAGAGTTTAGGAACCCAGACTCATAAAATCTGAGCAGAAAACGCACTTCGTCGTTTTTCCTGGCACTGGGACAAGCGCGGGGACCCCAGGCTGTGCAGTTTGTACACATAGACAGGCTCTCTGAGCTGAGGCCGGACCTCAGAGGACGCATGGGAACTGTCAGGATCGACCGGGGGTATTTCCTACAGGCACGCTGTCTATTTGTCTCATGTTCCTATTTCACTTTTCCAACTACTCTCTCTCCTCTTTCCGCCTTTGGTGTTCTCAAGGTGTGTAATCTTATATCCAGCCTCCCACCCCCCCCAGCCCCCCCATACACACAAACACACTGACACACATACACACACATGAACACACAACACACACACACCACTGGAAAAGTGACAAGAAGTGGGCCTTCGGGAGAGCTGTGTGTGGTCCTGCCTCATGACGCAACTGCAGGGACTCAGACACATAAACCCCACCAAGCGACACTCCCCACTCATTTATTTTTCTGGCATATTCTATCATGTTCTATTTCTAGAAATTTTAGAACAGAGTGCAGTGATGGCTGAGGCACCGTAGAACCTCACCTGCGCCTGTGTCGTTAGTGGTGTGGGGCGTGTTTTCCCCGACGGCCCAGGCTGTGGTCACCTGCACCTGCCGGGAGCCGGGGAGGAAGGGTCGGAGGGGCTGGGAGGTGGGATGGAGGGTGCGGGCGCTGACTGAGTGACGTGAGAAAGAGCCAATGGGCAGCAGCATGCGTCCTCCTCTTGTCTCCACTCCCACGTGCTTGGGATGAGCAGAGGTTGTGTTTTAGTGCACACACTTGCAGCACGGTGCTTGAGGGGACAGGGAAAGGATCTATGCCCAAGGTCATGGTCTGATAAGAAGACCCTCAGTCCTTTCGGCAAGGGCACAGCATGGGCAGGTGCCTTCCGGGGGCTCCCCCTGGTAGGGAGCGACCCCTGCCTTGTTTCCAGGTCCAGTTCGGTCAGGAGTAGGTTCCAGTTCAGGGGGTCACCTGCTTGCACAAACCTGCTCTCAGGGCTCACCCGGCTATCTCCTCTGTGATGACAAGTGACACATGGATGCCACGGCAGCCCTGTAGTCCAGCCCGGCTACTTCCAGGATGCTGAGGAAAATCCCTTCTCTCACTTCATCTGCATAAAACCCAGTACCCTGAACTGACACTACCCCCAGAACAGCAGCTGGGGAAATGCAACTAGGGGTACAAATGCAAGCCCTTAACCCCCAGGGTATGCCAGCCGTACAACCTCGAGAAAACTCCTCCAACTCAAGTGAACTCTGTCCCCCACAGGGCGACATATTTGACTATCCAGACTTTATATCTGTTGTGCCTGGCTCTGGAGACTGTGCCCTGTAAAATGATTAATTAATTAATTAATTAATTAATTAACATAAATTACTACATAAGAACCATTCTAGATGTGTGGTTGAGGATATGAGCTACTACGTGAGAACCATTCTAGATGTGTGGTTGAGGATATGAGCTA
This sequence comes from Craseonycteris thonglongyai, assembly GCA_004027555.1. Lineage (NCBI taxonomy): Eukaryota > Metazoa > Chordata > Mammalia > Chiroptera > Craseonycteridae > Craseonycteris > Craseonycteris thonglongyai. The sequence continues at coordinate 152,163 of PVKE010000377.1, forward strand.
CTACATGAGAACCATTCTAGATGTGTGGTTGAGGATATGAGTTACTACCTGAGAACCATTCTAGATGTGTGGTTGAGGATATGAGTTATCACGTGAGAACCATTCTAGATGTGTGGTTGAGGATATGAGTTACTATGTGAGAACCATTCTAGATGTGTGGTTGAGGATATGAGTTATCACGTGAGAACCATTCTAGATGTGTGGTTGAGG